>MQRK01219800.1:0-14106 GCA_001938485.1 Girardia tigrina
GTTAACTCGATGGGTTGGTGGAAACTTGGGAGGACAAACCGTTACAATAATGTTTTCTTTTGGATCCGTAGAGATCTCTCACGCCCTAAAGGTCTGTGTCACTTGACTCATACCGAGGAGATCTACGCCAGGATGAAAAGATGTGGGAGAAAGGACAAACTGTCACTGGAACAGTCTGCGTACAGAGCCGGTCTCAGGGTGACATGGAAATGCCCTGCATGACCAATAACTTGGCATATGCCCCCTGACCATCACGGAGATAAAAGGTGGTGAGAGAGACACCAGAAAAATCCGAGGGAAATCCCCGTAAACAACTCGGGCTGCAGTAGGGAACTCAGATGCCAACTGGAAAAATGAAGCGCTCTTGCGCGTCTTGCCTAGGAGGCACGAAGAGGATCGAAGGGATCGATACAGTAACGGAAAAGAAAAGAAAATAAATGGAGAAATTAAATTAAAAGAGATGCAAAGTAAAGCGATTAAATTAAAAGATGTACCAAGTAAGAAGAATAATGAAGGTTATAAGCCAAAACAGGTGATTGATAAAGAATATAAGCCGAGAAAGGCGAGGTTCAGTAAAAATATATTAAGGGATAAAAATAAAGGAATTAACGTAAATTAAAATAGGCAATTTAATATGGGAATTTAAAGAAAGATGGGATTTGAACAAATGAATTAAGAAAGGTGCAATTATTAAAAAAGATAAAAGTAGTGAGAATTAATGGTCTGATTTTGCTTCAGAAAATGGACAGTCAGCCTTCAACAAGCTATGGAGTCACCAGTGTCATTCCCAATGTCGCAATCTTGAGACAAATGGAGGAGAAACTGCTAACTTTGGAAGAGCAGTATTACATATTGGTGGATTTAAAAGATCAGGGAGAACTAATAGCGAATCACTTAAAGGACCTACGTCAAGTATATGAACACCTATCGGAAAGACGATACTGGGAGAAACAAACCCAGTTAATGGTCAACATACTCAATGTTATAGAGGAGTTGTTGATGAAAATCGACCAAAAAATGAAGAAAATGGAACAAACCAAGGCCGCAATAGAGGCATATACGGAATTAATCGAAGACGAAGATAAAGAAAATGCCGATTCCGAAATAGCAGACCCATCCTAAACGTGATAACTTGGATTCTCCTCCGGATGGACATTATTACCAATCGGATGAGTCGGACTATGAGAGCATCGATGAAAAGGACGAACAGTATAGTATGTCGTTGAATAATGTCAGACAATTAGAAGTAAACATGGTAAAAGAAATCCTCTCGAAAGTACTGAACCTGCCAGAAGAACAAGATAAAGAACCTTTCAAGGATACCGAACAAATGAGCATATATGGTCCAGAAATACGGCTGCGATAGCCTTGTACAACCCATCGAGGAATTTAGTGAAGAGACATGGTCATGTTTGTAAAGTGCACGAACCGTTGTCGGCGTATAAAGTAATTACATAATTACACGAACATCCAGAAAATGCAACAAGGTCAATAGAAGTCACGTCATTCCATACGAAAGAATTAAAAGCTAGGATCAGACATCGATTTAGGGAGGAATATACACTCTTAGTGAGTGGACAATATATGGTGGCTTATACAATCCGACATCTTGTTGAAGCTGGAATATGGCCAGGATATGTGGGTGTGGTAGAGTTAGTAATGACAAGAGGAACAAAGAAACTCGCGAAACCATTTATTGAGAACAAACGACAATTTAAATTGAACCGTGAAAAAAATATTGGCATAGATATCTTAAACATCATGAATTTAACAACGGGCTTTAAGATCCAATCGATGGTGCAAAACTAGTACCAGCTATATGAGGAAAATTGGGAAGTATATATCAAAGTATGGGAAATTACATCGTTGGAAATGTTATGATACCACCTTCTCCAATACAATCCGAAATAAAATTACGACTAAGGACAGTGATCGGTAACATCTTGGACAATTTCAATGAATGACCGCATCCAGTAAACGGGATAGATTTATACCATTATCAGACTCGACTTCTTGAGAGTATAATCAACATCCTCAACAGCATATACTGACAGTATGAATGGGAGAAAGAAGAAGAGTTACAAAAACTAAATAAAAGATTTTACGCGAAATGGATAACCCAGAACCAAAAGATCACGCTGCGCTATTTAGACCATCATGTCAATTTCGAGCATTTTATGCAGCCAATGTGCGAAATTCGATGCCACACCACGGTCAGAGACGTGAAGTTAGACGTGTTCCATGATTATAAACCCGGAGCAGTGCTGCATTATGGGATCCGAGCATTGAGAGATAATGATGCAGAAATAATAAGTAGGAAGTGAGTCCGATGGAAGTTTATCGTTCGGATGACACGGAGATATTGTTAACGGCTATAACATGTACGCCATACGATATCGCAAGTGATGTGAATTTTAATAAATACACTCTCATCACCAAGTTGTTTGATCTGTATGAGGAATATTTTATTAACGGAAGGATGAAGACGAATACAATTGTCAGTATTACGTACCAATGCAAATACAAACTATCTACGAACTTGGAGGTGTGCTGCGGGAGAGGCGAGAGGATGTACACCCCGTATTGGTTAAAATGCCACAAATATATAATCAAATGAGAAATGGACCGTATAATACCTTTTATTTGTGGGAATTTTTATTTCAGTTTGTAAATAGAATCTCGTTTGGAGGGTATGAACACTATCAATTTGTTATCAATGACGGGATAATGAACCACACAATTGACATTCACGGAAGAGATCCACCGGTAGAAGCGATATATGACGCCATCAATTACTGAACAAGAGATCCTTATGTTCCCATTTGGGAAGGACGACAATTAACCCAATATGGAGTATTAAGAAAAATATTCTTCTGGTCAAAGGACCCGATTTATTTGGAACAGCGTGCGAGAATAGAAAATTGCCAATATCGATGTAATTTGGACGAATTTTACGAAACTTATGTCACTAACGTAGTTGAGAAGATGCTTAATACAAATATCACTGCAGCAACATATTATAATATACCTAGTCAAACATCGTCACCATATAAAAGAAATCACTTCACCAGGCGAACAATAGAATTATTACTCTGTATAATATGAGAAATGGTACAATTAAGGGAGGAACTGTTCAAGATGACATTGGCGGGTTTGCAAGACAAAATAATTCGAATCCACAACGTGGAACATCAAATACCAGAAGCTGAGGAGATGAATGAATGTCAAAGCATTTAACGGATTGGTCAGCAATACTAACCGCAAAATTGCCGAATAGCGTACAACACACCTTCAACGTGAGTTACAATATCACAATACACTAACTGAGGGGATTAATAAACGAGGCCGTTCGAGATCTAGTTCTACCGACAAGTCGATTCACAGATTTAGTAATATGTTACCAAGGAAAAATACTGGAGCCAGATAATGAACTGATCATTGCACATGGATTATGGGATTACCAGAGAGGGTAGACACCTCGAAGGGTAGTCCCAAACAGGCGGCAGTGGACTCATGAGAGTCCAGGGGTACGATAAATCTTTCATATAGTGCAATGGAGAGGACTGAAGGCCTTCGTGTCCAACGAAGGATCAATGAACATCCTACTGTGGTACCGTCTAGTCGGCGTATTATCGTACTACTCTTGACTAACGACGCGGAGTAAGTGGTAATACGTGGTACGTAACCGACAGGTTACACCTAAGCCCTTTAACGTTTGGGGGTGAACAGGCGAGGCCGGTGAAAACGGTCAAAGTTTCCATGCCGTTAGCTAAGGCGGATAGGGATCAGAACGTTGGTTCTGTTATAAAGTGACATAGCAGGATCGCTATCGACTGGGTCACCGGTCGGTCAAACAAAGTGCGTTTGGCTCAATGTACAGACAGGCCATGATAAACCGTTGAAGTGCAACAACGGAGAGTTGATTGGGATATGGAAAAAGTAGAAATCTGGACTTTTGTCGAGTATCACGTCTTCCTCCTCGTCCGTTGAACTTTCTTCCAATATGTTTTTGGGATCAGGGATCAGGTTGATTGAAAATTGAGACCTGGGAAGTTGAGGGCGTCAGAGGGTCACGGAGGATCTCTGGCGTGGAACGGTGGTCGGCCTGGGCTGCGTCCTCTAGGAGCAAGAGTAAGGCCGAAGACAAAAAGTGGCATATGTAAATAACAAGCTGAGTTTTCTTTTCAACCGCCAGGAACAAAAATTGGAACAGATATATATGGACATTATCGCGAATGACTGGAAGTTAAACATAGATGTATTAAGAATAAAAATCGGCTTTTCAATTGTAAATATCGATTCGGTTATACCTTTATTACCGTTACAACCCGGACAATTTGGAAGAAATGTAGAAGAAGTAATGTATGTTTACCAGTGCACTCAAGTCAGAGTCGAAATGCAACTAATGAGGGATAAGTGATATAAATAACTGCCAGTATGACATAATAATGCTACAAGGTTTCTTCAGCCTGTAACACGTCTGATACTACCGGTAGAATTCGTACCTATAAATATGACATCTTCCAACGTATTACAACCGATATACAGATATATAAACGGAAGATGGATCAAGTTCCCAGAGAAAACTGAAGCCCCAGAACCTTTGAAATTTTCACTAATGGAACTTGCGAATCATGTGAGATTTAAATCTGTCGAAGTAGAAGCTGGTGGAATTTACTCCGAAAAGGACATCCAAAAGGCGAGGGAGCATATATTATTTACCGTAACTAGAGCACAAATCCTATCTGATATTGTCAATGTGGCATTGCAACACTACGTCCCAGGAGGCAGACCTAATTACGAATCACTACTGTTGTGTTGTTCAAAAGCTAATAATCTGTTTTTTAGTTCAAATATGTTTATTTTTATGAATGTTGATTGAAATTGTTATTTACAAAAATTGTTTATTTTTTAACGAGTTATTTATGTCAAAAAATATGTTAAGTTTTTTTTAAGAAAAAACTTTAATATATAAAATATAATTGTTTTAAATAAGTTAATTAGCGAAAGCTAATTACACAATTTAATTAAATCAATAAAAAATATATTCGTTATTAATTCGTTCATTTATTATTTATTCTCGTTACTGGTTATTCCAAAACGATAACAACTACTATCAACGGATCATTTCCAACGTGCCACAAAAATATGATGAATCGTAATTGGGGACGATTTATAGTATTTGGACAAGTAATGGCGGGACTACTTGGTGTTATAATGATCTTTCAAATATGCAGGACTATAATATCTCAATTGTTGGCTTTGCTTTGACATATATAGAAAAGAAAGAAGGGTCAATTAGAAGATGACGGCCGGATTATTCCTGTTTTTTGTCAAAACTTTGGTCCTGGACGGTCATTCAAAAGACATCGACAAAATAAAGAAAATGATGAAATCATTCGAAAAAATGCCACCGACGACGGATCAACAATTTATCTGGCATGTCAGACGAGTGCTCGGAGGACAAGAGTTCGGATACCCACCACCACAACAACCGCAATGGACAAACTGGTCAAATGTAGGAGACGAAAGAAAAAGACCGCCACCTCAATATGGAATAGACGCTGATCCCGACTACCGAAATCACGGAAATAATAATATATAACCACCACTACCGCCACCATTCACCGAAGGTATAAATGTACCAAATATAAGAGGGGCGCAGACGCCATGGGAACGTCCGAGAGATCCTAGGTATATGATGAACTGCGCTTTGTCGATGTTGGAAATCAGGTCGGCAATTCTGTGATGAATATCGACCATGTAAACCGGGAAAAATCAGGAGGGGACACTCTGTATCAACAACTTGATGAGGTCAACGTATCGGACGATAACAGTTCAGATGACAATCGGAACCGAGTCGAGCGACGGCGTAAGAGATCAAGACAAAGGATCACAAGGAATCAGGACTCAAAAACTACAGGAAGGGAAGTAACTAACATGGCGGGGAAATATTTACATCAACTCGATTGAGGAGAAGAGAATGAGAAAAATGACACAGACGATGACAGAAGATCGCCAATCAAACGAACAAAAAGGGATGAGCAAGTAAAAGACAGAGAAGAGACCCACCAGATAATCAACGCATTCACAAGAATGGTAAAAACATATTGGAAGAAAGTTCAACGGACGAGGAGGAAGACGTGATACTCGACAAAAGTCCAGATTTCCACTACCCAACAACCTTCGAATGGGAGGAATTGTGGAAAGACCCCAAGTACTTAAGAACTTAGACAACGGAGCGCAAGTACTAGGGGATGGAGCAAATCGAGTGATATCGCAACTTAAAGTATTACAACGAGAGGTGCAGCTTCAAACCTCAATCAATGAGGAGGAACCCCAAAAAATGGTTGATAAAATAAGTGAAATTGTGGAACAAATTCGATCAACATCTCCAATAATTACAGACAACAAGGAAGATGAAACGGAACAAATAGAGACAATCAAGTTAACTACGGAAGTCACGCAAATAAATTATGCATTACCAAAAAATAATTTAGTTTATGTCACTTATTCAGTTAACGCATTAACCGAGAAGCAAGGTTCTTTAACTAAAAATATAGGTAAGAATAAATGGACGGAAAGTGGAGGCATTAATCGATACAGGTGCGAACATTTCAGTAATCCGGTATGACGTAATAAAACCTTCACAATACAAAGATGTAATATTACAGGAAAATGATAACCGAGCAGTGGGCGTAAACGGAGAAACCATTAATTTCAAAGGAAAATTGCGATGTGAGTTAAGTTATATGTCAACTAAAATCGAGGTTCAAATTCATATTGCGAGAGAAATTAATGTGCCCGTTCTGATAGGAACAGATTTACTACCAAAACTGATACCCCAAGGAGTATTGGATCTATCGACGATGAAATTAATGCATAAAAGTGGAGTGCCATACGAAACAGTGGATGTACGAGTAAAGGAGGAAATTGTAATTTAGAGGAGATCAACGGTATATTTATGTGTGGTAAGTCCAGTAAAAACACAAGGTGAATTGATATATGAACCTTATGAGCATTTTGATAAAAATTAGAAACTAGCAACGACGGTCAGTCTGTCGGAATAAACGAAAAAGGCGAAATACCGGTAGAGTTAACAGATTTTAACGATGAAGAAGTGAGGATTAAACCCAATTCCAGAATGGGCCACATTATACATACGACGGAAATTGAAATTGTGAAACCATCTGCAGAAGAAGAAATAACCGAAGCTGATATAAAAATCGATAACGAGAACTTAACGCCCGAAGAACGGAAAAAAAGGTCGTAGCTTTTATAACGAAATATAAAAATGTTTTCGCAAAGACAGATTACGATTTAACGGAATGTAAGGCCGTGAAACATCTAATTCCTTTATTGGATGAGACCACAATAAAACACAAATGTTATAAATACGCACAGTCCGAAAAGAAAATATGTGATGAAGAAGTCGAAAAGATATTGAAGGCGGATGTGATAGAACCAAGTTGTTCACCATAGTTATCACCAGTGGTGCTTGTGAAGAAGAAGGACGGAACAACGCAATTTTGTATTGATTATAGAAAGTTAAACGCAAAGACGAAAAAAGACAAGTTTCCGTTACTAGATATCAACGTTATGTTGCAGTCTATGCTTGGGGCAAAATACTTCACTACTATGGATCTCAAAGGTGAATATTAGCAGATAGCAATGGCAGAAGAAGACAAAGAGAAAACAGCTTTCTCGACAGGAAAAGACCTGTATCAATTCAAAAGGATGCCGTTTGGACTGACAAACGCCCCTGTAACTTTTCAAAGGAACATGAATTTCGTCCCTCATGGTTTAACACAACTGTGTGTGTATTTATACGATGTTCTAGTATATGGAAAAACTATGGATGAACACTTGATAGCGCTTGAGGCAGTGTTTATACGAGTATTAATATGGGGTTTAAAGTTGAAATTGTCGAAATGTTGGTTTGCAGCGGCGTCGGTAGCGTTCCTAGGACATATACTATACGAGAAAGGAAAGGCACCGAACCACAGGAACATTGAAAAGTTGAAAAACGCGCCTCATCCGACATGTGTACGAAGATGTTCAAAGAGTACTAGGTATTGGTAACTACTACAGAAAATTCAACAAAGACTACATCGACTGCCATCGAACGTCTATCCATACGGAAAAGGGAATAACCCTTGTGATATAGAAAATGTCCATCGAAATGAAATCAGAGAGGTGCGAAAAATGAGGAAACGAAATAGCGCTGAGAGACGATGTACGAAGGCGTGGGACATAAGCCTGAAATGTTTTGTACCTATATCAGCAGTATGGTTGTTCATCTTAACAGTGATAATAATATTAGGATCGACGAAAGCAATTAACAATGTAAATAAAAACGAGAAGAACGTGAGACGAGGTCTTGATATGCTCTATATGACACCGACAGAAATAAGGTTTAGCGGATTTTCCAGACACGGGATCAGTAACGAAGCAAGATTCTTCTACACCAAATCGAACAACAAACCTCACTGTGAACAAGAATGGAGCAAGAACAACACTTTAATATTCAAATGGCCAACAACTATCAATATTGTAATATTAAATAAAACCCAAAGAGACGATATCAATAAATTGGAATTATTCGATATAAAATAGGATATAAAATAGATCAATACGGAAATCACAAACTAAACGTAGATTGTCTGCAACAAATGCAACGAGAAATGACGGAATATACGCATGCAAAAGAATACTAGCAAATACAGAAAATTGAAATCGATATGGAAATAGAGGAGGAAACGATACAGTTCCATACCTTATTACGAGAAGACGAAAGCATCAGGATAGTATGCCGATCCCTACCATTCGGAACAACAGTCACAATGGAAGTACCTCACTCAAATATGTCGATATACAGGGTCAACAACAGGACTAACCTGGAACAAATAATACTGCTCTACAACAAAATGTTGAAATCGAACAATCAATACGAAGATTTTGTGGAAACCAATATGCGATACGAAGTTTATCAAATAGTAGCAGGAAAAGTACAGGTGCCATTGCTCAAACCAGAAGAGTGGACACATGGACTAGAAGACGAAATATATCAACTATTTGAAACGAGATTACAGACGATAAGGAACCAAAACGTTCAAGAGCAAGATCTAAGTGAAAATGGAACTCGAACTGTCAAAAATTTCAGACTAGTATGGAATCGAAGACGAATGAGGATCAAAGAGACGAAAAATGTTAGTCAGGTTATGATGATAACCACTAACAATTTGCAAAACGATATTGTGGTGTGGAAAGAAAGAATTTGGTATAACTACAAATCCTCTATAAGATTAAAACCGGATCAATTGAACAAATTCGCGATATTAGCAAATATCAAAGGACGAAGTCAAGAATACATCGAGTTTTGGTTGATAAATAATATTTTGTACTACCCCGTAATCAATCAACTGGAAACGACAATGGGAAGATTGAACAAGTCGATCAACAAGAACCAGCAGCGGAAATCAAAAATATATAACCCGATACATTTGTCATGCACTCAACAAAAAAGAGGAAGGAGAAACGAGTCGAAGTCGATAAAAATACAAGACGACTTCGAAAGAATTATACACCGGGCGTGCACTGAATATATGTTAAGAGAAAGGACGAAGCTTGCAATAGAAACGATGCAGTATTCCCTATTAATACCGGAATCACCAAAAAGCAATAAGATTGAGAGGTATTACGAATATAGTGTATATAGAGAAGATCCCTATGTGGGATTGTACAACCGAAAGGGACCTAAGTTAGAAAACTTCTTATATAAAATATATAATGCCCAACAACCTTTCAAAAGAAAATAGGGTTCAACGTAGAAAAGTCATTCCACCAGGATCGATGAGAGGAGGATACAACAAGAAACTGAAGACCCCAACTGAACAGACAATGGTTACAACAGAAATCCAAGAACAGATTGAAGACAGTTAAGACAACTCCGAAGTCACGACCAAGAAAGACAGAGGACCACAGCACTTTGATGACAATACTCGCTGTGGTAATCGATAATACTCACCTTAGTAATCGCGTCTGCAGTAATCACAGTCACGGTCATAATATGTATAGATGGATCAAAACGAAGAGTGTCACACGCCAATCCAACTTACAGATCTTCGATGATGTTGACTAGTATGATAATAGCATCGGCGATGATAAACATCAGCAAAGCCGCGGTATATCAATTTGCGTGGGGAAAATTAATAGTCAAGTACAATCAGACATGCTTGGACACTCAAACATCAATATCCATACCCGAATGGATATTAACAAAACGTGTAATAACAAAACAACATAGATGCGAAAAACCGTCTACGAAATGGAAAGCCGCTATTCCCGTAGTTTTAGTAATTCTACGAACAACCCCTTCATACAGGTCTATATCGGAAAGTGAAATACGCAATATCGAGTGGCAAACTAGTTTAAAAGTAACTCAAAAGAAAATGGAGTGGGATATGACCCCATGGTATCAGAACGATCGATGGCTGCTACCACTTTTGTACCCAACAACCATGTTTCCATATCTACCAGAGAAAGAAAGGGACGTTGTAAAAAAGGACCAGGAACAAGTACGAGTGGAAAGTCTATTAATTAACAAAGAGGAAGTATGGGCAATATTGAAAGAGTGATATCCCGGACGATCGTCATCAAAAGGAGAATGTACACTTCCCTTAAAAAATCATAGTAACATGAAAGCCCGGCTGGTAGTACTAAAAACTCGAAAAATGGACGGACGACGGTTTCCTATGCATTATAATGAATATGGTATAAACGGATCACATATCAAAATTGAACAGGATGTACATATGTTGCAAATGGTATGGGAAGTACACCCTTCAGAATTGTTGCCTTATGAACTACTCCAAGGAATGACCGAGATAAATTGCACAAGTGGGTGAAAACCCTGAAGTCCCCGAAATAGCGAGGTCGAATTAGGAATCGTATTTACACTTGGGTTTCGTAGAGCAGTACGAGATAACTATGACCTCTAAAAGTGTTCAAATTTTGCGACACGTAAAGAAAAAAAATCAAGTGATCATCGACATTTGCGGTACGGAGGCAGTTACAAGCATGGGAACAGATTACTAGGAAGGAACCATATGCCAACAGAAAGGTACACACATTAGGATCGGAATGTTAGAGGTTCAAGTTGAAAATAAAAATTCAATAATCAGAGATTATAGAGGTCCTTATCTATAATGAGATGATATTCTATCCGATAGAAACCCAACTTAAAGCAACATCGTATCGGATCTATTATTATAAATATCATCGTTCGCTTCGAGAACGGATAAACGGAGTAAACAGAGCATCATCAATGGACAAACCAAATAGATTATGAGAACCTTTAATATTGAACTGTCAAACCTTTGGCCAGGCACTAGAACTAACATACCGTACACGACCGGTATCATTAATCGAGAAATGTCGAAGACATACACACGCCGATATTGATACACCGATAAGGTTAATAGTCACTTTTACGACTAGATATCAAGAAGCAAATCTTGCGATATATCACCAGGAATATTTAGTTCAAGGCAGTCAAACGCGTGCGACATTCCCCCAGTACCGTGACAAAGTATATGAACAAAACAAAGAATTACTAAGCCCACTAGGTTATCGATATACATATATGACTACAGAGGAAGACAAAGTAGTAGTAGCTACAAAAATTTTAAAGACTACTGTGGGGAACACCACGAATCAACCAACTCAGCGGACGACTCGAAAAATCATAAAGATTTAACGGATAAAGAATAAAACAAGTAACCCTATATTTGTAATAATTATTGCAGGAGCACTTCGTACTCTAGTCGCCTTGGCAGGCATCAAGTTAAATCTCTATTATTAACGATATCAACACATGAAGCGAGAGTACCGAAAAAGGAGACTGACCGAAGGTATAACCTACACTCCACCGAAAGGCCCACAAAAAACCGAAATCGAGTGAGAAATGGAAGAGAACGCACAAGCCAGAATCCACCACAAGTTAAAAGATATCACCACTCGAGATCGGACGCTTATCGAATTGAAAAACCTGCCGAAAATGTCGACTCGACTGTGAATCCTTCATCATCTTGAGTTTCAACGGCCGATGTGGGCGATCAATGACGAGACGATGACTCCGCCGTTCGGACACCGACCGAACACGATTGGAACATTTGTATAACATCGAAAGTTGAACGGAACAATTGTAAATAATGAACTATAATTAATTATCTTATCGTGAATGGATCAATATGCATGTCAAGTGACTTCCGAACTTGATGAACAATACTGATCATATGACTTATAATACATGATTGTTATATCTATCCACTGCATGTATTTTCTATTTTATCTTTATATTGTGTATCTTTCACCCTGTGTATAGATCTTTCCTAAATTTCGGGACGAGATTTCACATGATGTGGGAGGAATGTTACGACACGACCTTTATAACAGTTTATATATAGTACAAAGAATAAGGGAATAGTCTAACTCGACTATTCCCCAGTATGTTTAGATAGGCCCCATCTAACGTAGTTAACCTCATGAACCTTAAAAGCTCAGAAGTACCATGTCAGACGGAGCCGAAGATTCGAACCGCTGCCAGATCATCGGAACCCATGTGAGGACCTTCAGGACCCTATAAATAAACAGCATTATTCAAATACCTTAAATTAATTAATAAAATTATATACTAGAGACCCGTGAATCAGCCGTCTGCTGACTTCTGCAACAGTTAGTGGTAGGCAGCTTCGGATCGCGAACATATAAACAAAATAAATCAGAAAAACAGAAAGTACCACTCCCCCAATGATACCTGTGCAAACAAGATAACTACAGACGGACGTAGGAGAATTAACAACAACGGCAGTGACATCCTGGACGAGTAACCTACAGAAAAACAGATGACAGATAAACAGTCGTCAATGAAAATGACTAACTTGCAATGATGATTTCCCCCGTTCCTTCCATTCTGTCGGTGAATAGCGGAAAAACATCTATCGAAGCTGTTGTTGATATTTCTCTGTAAATGAGCGATTTTATCATACAGTAACGACCCCCACCCTTCCATCCTGTCACTGAACAAGACACCGGCGAACAAACACATATCAACAGACTCATACAGATTACCCGAACGCGTCGGACCATGTATGCGTCCAAATGGGTATAAATACCTGATGCATCTTTGCACGCAGACGCACAAACCGCACTTTTATCAATATTTACGCACCTTTTACACACTTTTACACTACAATTTTATTCTACAATTTCTAATCATAAATTTGCACTATACCTGACGATTATATTACACAATATTTACTTTCTATCAATTTAAACGGAACAATTAGCGACTAAAAATATGATCTGTTCTTGGGTTTAATTGTTTAAAATTTTATTCTGTGTATTATATTCGATTCTCATTTGATTTATACTCTCATTCATTTAAGTTATTATGTCTTACAAACATTAAATATAACCCATTAAAATTATTCTTTTTATTTAATCCATATTTGGTTAGGAGTTCAATAGATTTTATTAGAGCTATGTACTGCTCCTTGATTAATTAGAAGTTCGTGTTCCGGATTCGAACATTTTAATTATTATATTTTATTTTATTTAATTAATTATTATCATTATTATATAATCGTTTCGAATTGGAGAAAATCAAATCAAATTGAAACGGAAAATTAATTCATTATTTTTTGTCTTTTGGAAAATTATTCGATGGAAATTGAAAATTTTTAATTAATATTTTGAATATTTAGTTATTGATAATAATAGTGTGAAATGACCTTGAGTTTTGTTTTGTTGAATAAAACTGATGAACTTGTAAAATCGATAGTGATTTTGATTGATGAAAATAAATTCGATACGTGACTTAATATCGTTTTGAATTTATTAAAGAGTGAATTTCTTTTCTGGATGCTGAATTATGCTAATCGCGATGTTAGAAAAGACCGCAAATATTAAAAATACAAAAACATTCAATGATGCGACTTTCGATGCGCCGATTCTTCTCGTCGATATTATCAAACTCGAATCGATTTTAGATCAAAATTTAAATAGAAATAATCAAATAAACGGTACAGTGTTTCTGTATGATCA
>MQRK01219800.1:29998-50635 GCA_001938485.1 Girardia tigrina
GCATTACGTTTTCCCATAAATATTTGTCATGCCGGCTTTTTGAAAATATATTCATTTATATGAAATGAATATGATATAGAAGACTTCAGAAAACAAATTAAAATAGAAATATAATCTGTGTCAGACTGCATAAACTTATACTGGAGAGTCAAAACGGGAAATAACGACTCTTACATCAAAAACACCGTCTGAGGACATAAAAAACAATTTTTGAGAACCGATGCCTGTTATAAAGAAAATAAATATATATTATGGATCATTAACAGGTTAAGCAGACATTATAATTTAGCAGCTGTTAGCAAACAGGACGAAATGTCTACTGCTCAGGTTATTTTAAAACAATAGATTTTTAGATTTGGAGCTCCAGCTTGTATTTATGTAGATTGAGGGAAGGCTTTTGAATCACGTTCGTTCCTTTAATTTACAAAATCTATGTTAAAAGACTTACAATTTTCTAGTCCTTATAACCATAATAGAAACGGGATGATGAATATATGTATTGAAAGATTGTTTACGTGATCATTTTATAATCACTAAAACTTCAGAATATTTTCAATAAAGTAGAAGAGGATTGTGTATGCATATTTATTTTTGAATCAAGAATTTTTAATCATCAGAACAGGTCATCCTCTCCCAGAAATTATCAAATTGTGAACACAAAAATTTAAAATTTTAAATCGACAATACAGTAAACATTTTTGTTATGTTAAGTAATGCAACTCTCATAATATTTTCGATTATGTTCCTGGATTCATTTACAGAGATGACAACATGTCTCTCCGATCACTTCCAATACATTTAAACTGGTAAAATAACTTGAAACGTAAACCGATAGGAGTGGTGGATTTTCTGCTGAATATATTTCCTATTTTGCGTTACTTAGATTGGATTTTTAGATTTAGTAAATTAATTTAGTCAAATTTATATTGAAATTCTCGATATTTTGAAACCTTCAAAAAATGTATCTTTAAAACAAAAGAAATATGAATAAAGGTTTAATCTTTAGATCTTGGATAATGTCTTCAACTTTAAGTAAGTGTCATGAAGGTATGAATAAATTGATTGATCTATTACATAAAAATGGTTATATTAAATCTGTAGTAGAAAGATTAATTAGATAAATCGTGGATAAAACAATTATACCAAGAAAGAAGAAAATAATATTATTGGTAATATTAATAATAATCAGAACACAGGTAGCAACAATATTATTAATTTGGGATTTGTTTTCATAACACTGAACACTACTAGGTAAATTTCAGCAAACGATTTTCAATATAATATACTATTCTCAGAAAAAAACGTATCCATAAAAGAGAAATGTGATGTATATCACTCCCTGCTAAGAATAATAATTTATCTTTTTTGTTAACCAGTTAACTGTGTCACTCCATTTACAAAGTGCGCACAAATTTGTGTAGCGAAAATCGAACGATGACGAGTATAGTCGTCATGCACAGAGTAAGTGTCTTTCTCTTTTTTTTCTCCATTTCACTTCCTGCGGTTTGATAATTTTTTTCTTAAATATTTTTTCCTAAATTAAATTTTTAAAATAAAAATTAAAGAGAAGAAAATCTAAAAATTAAACCTCACACAAGACACTAAAAATAAATCTATCACCATATTCTTGGTTAGAAAAATAAAACAGATATTATCATGACCCTCTCAAGTTCAGAAGACCTGTTTCTTGCGTTACGCTTAATTAATTTTTCTTTCTTACTTTTTCTAGAAATTTCTAGAAAAAATGTTTTAATCAATTTTTGAAAAAAAATTGAATAGATGTGATAATATATCACATGCTTATTCGGTGTGCGAACTAAACCGCTATTTCTACCGGTATATGCAGAGACCCATGAGTTTATAACAAATTTTTAATATTTGTGTTTTATTTTCGGCCTGGTCTCAAATTATTCTAAACATGTTGAAATTAAAGAATACGTTTCATTTTTTACAAAAATTATAATTTAAATACCMAATGGCAACTACTTTTTAGGCATGACTATTATACTCGTCATGACAAAAAATTTTGCCACTTTCATGACGAGTATACTCGTTAAACACAGTTAACTGGTTAATAGTGACAAAAATTTAGTTAAATATTTTAAAGTTTGAAGCGGTTGTACTCTGCCTACTTTGTTTATTAATTAATGGACTGTCACTCAAAATGAGAATTAAAACTGTTTTTATAAAACAGAAAAAATATCATTTTGAAACGAAGGAAGTTCTATTTCTACAACAAAAGCAGTGGTCAAGAATTATATTTGATTTACTAGTTTGTGAATGAATGCTCATTAATTCGTGTTTTGATGATGATTTGTCTCTCCAATGTACGAGTTTTAATTTAATTAGTGATAAATAAATAACAGATAACGTTCAACCCATACACCTTTTACATTTTTCTAGCGGAAAAATTGACTTTGAATGTAACTGAAAACATTTTTGATGCTACTCATGTTATTATAAACACTGTTTAAATACTTTAAATCCTTCAGAATATTTATAAACTTTAATCCGAATGAGAATTTTTATGAAAAACAAAATTCATCCGTAGGAGAGAAAATTAATTCTTGGTTTGACAGAACATTTTGCCAGTTTGGGAAAAATAATATATATATAAATTAAAACAAGTTATTTAATGAATAATAATTAAATTAAAATAAAAAAATAATTAAAAAAACTAATAAATAACTAAATAAACAAATTTTAAAAAAATGCATGATTAGTAATCACCAAAAATTTTTCTATCTCTTAGCAACATCAAAATGATTTTTCGAACATGTATTAATATCACAAACTGAATTGTCATTACAACAATTATTTAAACCACTTTCACTATTCGACATTTTTCTTGATTAATATATTTCAGAATTTCTTCCTAAATTTTTAAAATAAATAAAAATATTTATTATTATTAATTAATTATGAAGATTATAATTGATTAACATTAAATCTAAACATTTTAAAAAAGTATCAATAAAATTAATATATTAAAATCTCCAAATCTTAACATTAAAAATTAAATATTACATTTGAAAAATATTTTAAGTCTTTATACTTTAAAATAAAATAAAATTATTTTCAATTTGTAGGAATCAAAGAAAAAACCAATCATCCAGGAGAGGCGAAATCCAAATCAATATACAATATGCAAAATATAAAACAACAAACAATTCAAAACATTCCTCACACTATCGATTTCAAAATCGTTTTTAGTTTGCCGAGTAAGGAATTTATTCTGTGTTTGTTATGTGGTGTGTATAAGAATATGTAAAGAAAGATGTTTGATCCTATCTGAAAGAGAAGAAAAGTGTTCGATCCAATCAGAGAAAGCAATGAGAGCAAACCATACTTTATTTATCAAGAGAGAAAAAAATAATTTACATTTCTTTTGATTCATTTTGTTAAAGAACATTGTTATTTTTATGTATTTTGATATTTTTCTATTAAAAATTTATGAGTAAAAATGTTTGTTTAAATTAATCAAGTTGAAAAAGTTGTTAGAAATAGACGAAATTGTAAAAAAAAGAGAAAAGAAAATTTGCTAATAAGAATATTATATTAATAAAAATTGACAAAACGATTTATTTTATTTTATGGATTCTATCGTTAAATCTATGGTAATAAACGCGAGAATCGAATCTTATCTCGAAGAATACTACCAAAAAATCAAAACCATCTGGAGGCATTTGACTTGCCTGTCTCACAGGAGTCTCAGATAAATCGAAACGTATCTCAAAGTTGTAAATAATATCGAAAGAGTGTTGAAGGAATGTTTGGCGCTGATAGAATGGTGCAAATCGGGCGACCAAAACTACAATGAAATGACCGAAGATAAACTCGCGAGCGTCAAAACCGTCCAACCGGTCGTTCTAAGTGATGACGGCAAAACCGGCGAGAAAGGATTCTTAATCAATCTAATCGTTTCCTCGGATCACTTAGATTTCAGTGGCGAAGTAACAGCAGCGTTCAGAGTGACCGACGGTGTATAATCGACTGTGGTTAAGTGTGTGCGTACAGACTGAGACCGCGTTGTGACAGGTGATCACCGAGAGAAGCAAAGTATGTGAGCTCCTTTCGTCTCTATCTCTCCCGTCCCAGTGTCTCTGAGTTCCCAACACCGGAGCCGCACAACTACGCCGCATCCACCCTCTTGCCATCAACAAAAGACATTTATTTGAATGTCGTATGTATGCGTGTGAATGCATGTATAAGTGAGAGAATGAATTATATGTGTATCAAATTATTTTGACTGGTATTTGTGCATGTGTTTGATTGGTGTATGTTTGAATCTATTTTTGTGTGTCAATGTTAATGCTTGTTTGGAACTGTGAGTGTGTGTATGAATTGAAGGAAAAAATTGAAAATTGTCACATAAAAATTGTGTAAAAATAATAATAAAATTTTGAACAAAGAAACCTTTTTTTATTTTTTAAATAGAAAAATCATTGTTTTAATAACGTTAATTTGTGTATAATTTTGAAATGATTGAAAAGTCAATAAACCCAAAGTCGTGTCACGTAACATTGAAAGAAATGAAAGAACAAATTAACAATTCTTTTTCCATCGGTCACGATAAACCACTATTATTCCGAAAGACAAAACCGAATCAAAAGTTCTTGAAAAAAATAATAAACATCCGTTTAAGAATATATTTAATGACAATATATTTCGACTGATCTACCGTCATCTTCAGGTCACTAATTAATAATTAATTCACTTGTATAAAAATGCAAATATAATGATTGAGTAATCGTTTGCGTGAAAATCACGCTAATCGAAATTTCTCAATAAGCTGGTTGAGATTTCAAATTGAACATTGATTTTAGGGTACCTGACTGAATAAACAATGCTTCACACGACACTCTCCCAGTAACTATGAAAATGCTTATATAGAATTTTAAAATTATCAATATCAAAATCACATTTACATTTTTCCTGTGTTCGACAATATTGGTCTTACTCTCTTTTCGACCATGTTCTTGATATCGTTTACAAAGATGACGACCAGTCTCTCAAATGTGTGCGACATCACACCCATTAAATTTATATTTATAAACAATATCACAACAAAATGTTAAAGATGTAATAGATTTATTATTGAACATATTTTGAATTTTATGAGATCGTGATAAAATTTCAAAAATTTAATTCATTGATAGTTGTTTTTACCAATTCATTTTCAAAGCTTTTAAATCCTTCAGAATAAGGTACAATTACGCAATATTTAGGCATAATATTAATATCTAATGATACTACGATTTCTTTCTTAGATCCATCAGGAGAAGCGAAACTCTGATTTTTCGAACTATCTTTCTAAAATATTTTATCCACTGTTTCCTTTATTAATTTTTCAAAAAAAGATTTAGAATAATCATTTTGTTTTAAAAAATAATTTACTTAATTAACTATATCTACAGATGTAGCAAAAGTCCAAGACAAATGACCAAGAGCGATAAATTAAGCCCCTAATCATATTTATTTTATACATCGGTTCACAAAAGCTGTCGTGACTAAAAGATTTTCTTTCAACCAAAAGATCCAGAAAAGAGAATACTCTATTGGTTTCATTTTCAACTGCAAAATTAACATTTGGATGTAAAGAATTCATAAAATTTAAAAATGGAAGTACTGGCGGCATGATTTTTACAAGCGAGAAATATATCATCAACATATCCTTTAAATATTAAAAGTTGATTTCCATCAAACAATTAAATTTTATTTTCAAATTATTTTATAATTAGTAAAGAAATCAGTAAATTCAAAACTACCACGACACATAAATTCAGATGATATCAAAAGTTTTAATTTTAAATCTAAATATTTCAATACCAAATATTGAGACGTTCTAATCATTGATAAAACGGGTCTTAAAGGTATTCTATTTTTATGTATATTTGAAATTCCATATAATTTGGCTGGTTGAGAACCAATTGGATGCAAACTTTTTACAAGATTATCACAAATATTACCTGTTTATTGAGATTTGAATATGTCATTTAAATTATTTGGTTTCCTTGTTTTACCATGGCTGTCTTCGTCGCTTTTTGTGTATATAAGCAACATCACAATTTGCGCGAAATCATTTATTAACAACACAAACAGGTTCTTTACAACCATTTTCGGTAAAACCATCTTCAGTAAGCATCTTACTTTGATTATAAATTTAATGTAATCAAAATACATTAGGTAAATTTTAAAATAAACATTAGCTATTTTAATTATATTAAATTCAAATTTAGGACTTTTCGACCACGGACATTTTGACCCCGTTAATTTCGATCACGGATATTTCGACCATGCGTCGTTTCGACCACGGTCTTTTCGATAACAAAAATTTTTAAGTGGAAAAATAGTTGATATTAAATTTATTTTAAAACAATGTTGATACTTTTAATAAACAAAATAAACACAATGGTACAAAATTAATGGAATTATGTATTAAACAGAAATGGAATCAATTTGTTTTCAGAAAAGCCGTAGCTTTTAAAAAGGTTATAACATTGATTCTGTTATAATGGATCAATATACATTCAACTCGTTTTTGTAGGTCTCTATATTTTTTTTTCATCTTGGCTGTTGTATTTTGGTTGAAGCTTGCGAAAGGAATGCTTTGTAAATCTTACATTCCTTCAAAATTCTATCCACGAATTTCCACATGGTTGGATGTTTGCAGCTGAATAAAGACTGCATTTTATAATACAAACTTTTACAGATATTAGTTGTACGGGCTATTCCAGTAGCTGCATCATTTATTTATTTCCACATTACAATATTAAATAATGGTGACCCATATGTTTCTCCTCGTCCTCTGAGGAAAAGTCCTTGAAGATATGTATATTCGAAGTAAGTTATTAATTCGTCGATTCTTTCTTATTGAGGAATATTTTCAACAAGTTCATCGGAAACATTCTTCTGGAACAAATGCCAGTGCTGATAAGCATCTTTTGAACTCAGATAAAATCACATTAGTTTCATAACCTTTTTTCATCCAGACCTTTTGAAGTTTTCTTAAAACACTTTGTGCTAAATGAAAATATCAGCCAGAAATTCTTGATTGAGGGTAGGCATCTCGAAAGGCATTCATTGCTTCCATTTCAAAATGGGTTAAAATTATTTCAGAATTTGCCTGAGGCATCAAATTTTGAATAATTGAAATCAATCTTTGATAAGTTTTTGAGTTTTATCCGGTAGTAAGCAATATAATGTAGCTGGATTTACGCCTTCCTCAAAAACAAAGTGAAATGCATACAATTCATAAAACAAGTTGGAACAATTTTGAAGGTTCCATCACCAAGCCATTGTTTTGCGTGCATCATTGCATCTAAAACTATCATATCTCCCATAACAATAATTCTTTTATCGCCTGTAAGATCTCTTGAAAGATCTCTGGTATTTGAAAGTTGATATCAGATGGAACTGGTAGGAAATTTTTACTATTAATTTCACTCATATTTTTGTAACTATTAATGATCAAACAAGCCTCTCTTTCACTTTGTTGAAAATATGTAATTAGCTATTGCATAAGTTGATTATCAATTATCACAGAATCAATGTTATTACCTTTTTTAAAGCTATGGTTTTTCTTTTTTTTAATACATAATTCCATTAATTTTGTGTCATTGTGTTTATTTTGTTTATTAAAGTATCGATATTGTTTTAAAATAAATTTAATATCAACTATTTTTCCATTTAAAAATTTTTCTAGTCGAAAAAACCGTGGTCGAAATATCTATGGTCGAAATTAACGAGATCGAAACGTCCGTGGTCGAAAAGTCCAACCAACATTAAATTTAATAAGTTAAACTATAACTCAAAAATATTATTAAAATTTCAAATTAAAAACTTTTAACTATTTAGTATTAAAACATTAATCTCACTAAATTAATATCATTAGATTTAAATAATTAATCAATAACATATCAATCATATCTGAGAAGGAGAGTCACCAATTTAAACAGCATACAAACACCAAACTCACAACATTCAGAATTTTCCCTCACAATGTACATAATTTGTCCAATGTTATTTTAATGTTGAGCTTTTTTTGTCCATTTACATTATTAATAACATTAATGTCTTTCTATTTTTTTTAATATTACGAGACGAATTGTCCTAAGAACAATCATTAACAAAGCTCTAATAAACCATACATTAATATATAACTCAAATAATCTAAATCAATCAATTTGACATAAAAATATTTTTTTAATATATCTAAGAAATTTTACTGGTCGAAATTAAAATGAATAATAAGTATTTTAAATGATCTGGGTAGGAGAGACAATCCAAAGACCACTCACAACCTTCAAACACAAAACATCAAACATTCATAACATTCCTCGAGTATCTATTGTTTTTAGGCATTCTTTGCCAACATTTAGACAATGATGTGTCATGGCAAAAGACAAATTTCAAAGATAAATAAGATTTGTTTCATAAAATTTTATATTTTAAAAATATTTTGATTTTATATATAAAAATAATAAAGTTATATCTTATAATATTAGTATTTTTGTAAAATTTAATTTATTAAAAAAATTCCAATATTTTTTTCGTGGTAATTTTTGTTGCTAATTGAATCAAAAATAAATGACATTTAAAGACATTTTACTTATTAAATAAAAATTAAAATGGACACTTTTGCACTTGAAGAAGAGAGTCAGTGTTAATAAAAAAACATTTTGTTAAAGTTACTCACTTGTTTTCAATGGACACATTCTACAATGCTCATCATTGCTTCTGCTGGTCACTCAAATCTGCTCTCTAAAGCCGTCTCAACAGCAATTGAATTTGAATGACAGGGTTTCTTACTTAACTTCGTTTTTACACATAGCATCGTGATTTTTAGTAATTATTTCGCAAAATCTGTGTAGAAATTACTTACATAAATCATTGAGCTTTAACAAGTTAAAAATTCTTTTATGCAAAGGTTTACTTCATTCTTCTATGGCAATCAAAAGTGTACTTTCATACATCCCATATGCTAACTATTTGATTAAATATGGCAAGGTTCCCTGTTGAAGACATCTTCCAATAGGATTTTTAACTTCTCCAACCTCATATTTCTTTTATTCTTTCGGATTCAAATAGTCTTTTAAGATTTTTCAAAATCATTATTTTAATAGTAAAAATACAAATTCGAATGTTTAAAATCAATAATCTAAGCGATATTCCCTTTGTTAGGATTTTGGGGAGCTCACATAAAATTTTGGATTTTAATATTTGAAATCTATTTATAGAATTTTTCAAATATGTAAAAATAGTTCATACATTAAAATAAAGCGGAAGAAATTTTAGAGTAAAAAAAATATTTTAAAAATTAAAACATCGAATGATTTTATGGTTGAAAATATTTTAAATTAAATGCTAAAATGAGAATTTCATTATTGAAACAAAATTTATTAAAGTCAAATTTTACAAGAATATAAAATCACAATGAAAACTTTGGTTTAAAAATTTTAACTAAAATGAAGATTTTTTGAAAATGAAAATTTTCTAATAATAAAAATGGAAAAGTTTAGTTTAGAAACAATTTGTTTGAAGATTAAAATGGAAACTTTATAATTGGAAGATTTTTGATATGAAGATTTTTAAAAGGAATTAAAATGAAAGAGCTTTCGTGAAATTTTTAAAGAATAAAATTTTAATAGAAGAAATGATATAAAACTTGTGGTGCTTCAATAGCACTGGTAAACAAAGATTTTGGCACAAGACAGATTAAAGTGGTTCCTAAATGTATTTCTTGCGCTGATTTAAAAAATGTTTTCAGAATTCTTCTAACACCCTCGGGTTTTAAGTTATGCACCTTTTAATTTTCGTTCTTTGGTATATATAACACAATGGGTTTTCACCGTTAACGGTCCACCGACCAGTGGTTATTACCGTTCTAGGAACGTTTGTGTACTTACACAATCGGGTCAGGTATTGTGTCATGCAGCTTTCTAATGCGATTCCGAGGAGTCATAGCGTTCGGCTTCACAGAGATGGATTACATCAGCACGTAATTCTCTATAAATAGGCCAGCAATATTAATAACAGTATGCGACTCGATTCTCTTTCTTTTTACGACCATTTTGAGCGTTTTATTATCAAGAAATAATTTTAATGACAGTTCACTGTTAAAATCATATACATGTAGTCGTCGACTTACGACCTATGCAACTTACGACCATTCGATTTTACGACCACAATCGCTAGCCGCGGCGTACGACAGTGCATACCAGGTTCCGGTAGCACTACCATATATGCGTGTACCATTTCAACTGTAATCCCATCTGTCTTAGATATTTTTCATCAAATCCCTCCCAAGATGTCTACCAAGAGGAAGTTGTCTTTGTCTACGACTGTCTTTATCTACACCAGCGGCCAATAAAATGTTTCATACATGTCTATATGGAAAAATGTTTCCTATTGTATTTTTTAAACGTGTATTTTGTAATTTTGTATGTTTTGCAAATATTAAACCAGTTGTACCAGTTGCACAGTACTGCCTACTCAACTTACGACCAAATCGTGTTACGACCGGTCTGTCGGAACCAATCGGGGTCGTAAGTCGACGACTACCTGTAGTGTAGTATCTCTCTCACAGAATGTCTGGAAACTGGGTTAATAATCCAGACAGTTTTTGTTACATTTGCGTTGAGGTAATGTTTAAATCTCAAAGACGTGGTTTTACTTCACTCATTAAGAAATTTTATGAGCTCTACATTGGATGCAAAGTTGGGGACCAGGAGAAAAATTGGGCTCCTTATTTCTACTGCAGCACTGGTGTCACACGCCTTGTAGGTTGGTCAAAGGGTTCTTAACCCAGGAAGTTTGTTGTTCCAATGAATTTGCGAGAATCAAAAAACCACTGTGCAGATTATTACTTTTGTCTCACGAATATTTCAGGTATCAGTTTAAAATCCAAACACAGTGTGACATATCCTAATCTGGCCTCTGCTTTGAGACCTGTGCTTCATAGTGACGAATTGCCCGTGCCAGAGAATCCGAAAAATTTCCTAATTGATGATGAACAAGAAACAAAACTTGTAGAGCACAAGGACGATGGAACACTTGATCCTAGAATCGTAGCTTCATGCTCAACTACTGAACCAAATTTGCTGACTCAGGGAGATCTCAATGATCTTGTCAGAGATTTAAAGTTATTTAAGCGCCAAGCAGAACTTCTAGGATCTCGACTAAAAGACTGGAATCTTCTACACAAAAAAACAAAAGTGTGTGTATTCAGATACAGACACAGTGATTTCCCAGATCTCGTTTCCATTGAACAGGGTCTTGTTTTCTGTAATGGCATCTATTCTGATATGGATGCATTGGGTCATGAATATAAAACAGATGACTGACGCATGTTTATCGATTAATCTAAGACAAGTTTTAAAGCTGTGCTTCTGCAAAACGGAAATAAATTCCCATCAATTCCACTGGTTTACGCAGCCAACACGAAAGAAACATGAAAGCATGAAACTACTTCTAGATAAGATAAGGAACCTTGAATATAAATGGAACCTTACTTGAAAGTTGTCGCTCTTTTGCTTGGGCTACACTTGTTTTTACGAAATACAGTTGTTTTCTTTGCAAGTGGACAGTAGAGACCAGAAAAATCATTACAACAGAAAGTAGTGTCCAATGCGCAAATCACTAACCCCAGGAACGAGGAATGTCGTTAATGCAGCATTTGTTGATCGGAAGAAAATCTATCTCCCAACGCTCCATATCAAGCTCGGGTTTATGAAGAATTTGGTAAAGCAATGGATAAAAGTAGTAGTTGTATCGATTTTTTTTCAAACTCTGATTTTCATACTTGAGGGAAAAATTGCCAAAAATCCGTGATACAACGATCAAGGAAGGTATCTTTGTAGGTCATCAAATAAAAGAAGATATTTAGGAAGAGAACTTTAGCGATCAGTTGAACCAGAATGAAAAACCTTCATGAAACTCGTTCAAGAATATTTGCCAAAACTTAGGAAACTACAAAGCAGAGAACTACAGAGAAGTAGTGGATGACCTGTTGACATCTAACCCACATCATAGAATGTAACATGTCCCTCAAAATCCATTTATTGGACTCACATCTGGATTTATTTCCCGAAAATCTAGGAGCCGTGAGCGACGAACAGGGCGAACTATAATTGACGAACAATGAAAAATATTTAAAAAATAATGGCAAAATTTTATAATTAAGAACGCCATTAAAATCAAATTTTATTGCAATATATTTCGGTGGATTTTCCACCATCTTCAGGCTGAATTAACAACAATTTCGCTGTCTTATATATAGCAAATTGATGATTATGCAAACATCTTGCATAATAACTAATTAAATATTTTCAACAAATTGGAAGAGAGACTTGTTTGTACATTAATGGACGGATTAGGTGATTTAATCAATAATGCCTCACAAGTAACTCTTTCCCAATAATTTTTAAAATTACTGCACAATATTTTAAAATTAGTTGTTTTCATCTCCGACTTACAACCCTTCATATGTCCAGCAATATTACTCCAATTACCCAATCGTCCATGCTCCTGAATCCGTTTACAGAGATGACGAGACGTCTCTCCAATGTATGTAGCGTTGCACTAATTGCACGAAAATTCATAAACCAGATTGGAACATAAACTCAAAGGAGTACGAGATTTATTGCTGAATATACTTTGAATTTTTAAATTCAAATTTTTACTATCAATTGATTTTAAAATAGACGATTTCAATTTTTTGTAACCTTCTGAATAAGGAACGATTAGCGTATATCCAATATTAGAATTTTCATTAGATAATTTATCGGGTTTTAATTCGTCTTTACCCTCATGTTCTTTATTCATTAATTTATCTATCGTCTCATTAGTTAATTTCTCTAAAAATGATTTCGAATAGCCATTTTTCTGCAATAGTAGTGTTAGTTTATCTATCTGTGAACCTAAGTACAATAGAAGTATGATAAAGGGTTTGTTATTTAGGTGTTGGTCTCTATCATCAACATATGAAAAAGCAGATGCAAGCATAGATAAACTATACGCAAGATGTTTGCATAATCATCAATTTGCTATATATAAGACAGCGAAATTGTTGTTAATTCAGCCTGAAGATGGTGGAAAATCCACTGAAATCTATTGCAATAAACTTTGATTTTAATGGCGTTCTTAATAATGAAAAATATATTTGTAAAAAATTTATTAAAAAAATTAACATTTGTTTTAATAAGTAAGTAAAGTGTACAATTTTGAATGGATAAATAAATCTTATGATCGGACGTATTTTATTTTTTGTTAACTATTGGCATGTAGCAACGAACTTTGCGACTCATCCACCTTCTCGGGCAGTGTCGACGGTCACGGAGACGGTGATGCGGTACGGGAACCCGCATCCAGCCAGAAGATTGACTGTTACTCAGTCAGTGCACCGACCGGAGTCGGGCGGATCTAATCAAATCCTGGTCGGCACGAGACCGGCTGATCTGTTCCACCGATCAACAACTTATCGCTCTTTGAAGATGTATTGGCCTTCACAGCTCGATCCGGAGGCCATCACATCAATACTAATTTTAAAAATTAAAAAAAAAGAAATAATAAATGAGGCATTGGTATTTATATTTCATTATCTTTATGTACAAAAGGTTTGTGCAAAAGAAAAATTGTTCCTCGAAAATTATTTTATTGTTTTGTTTTAAATAAAATTTATAACAATATCAATTTCTGATTCTTTTTAAACCAAGATTCGAAAAATCATCTCGCACCCAACACTCTTAAAAGTTATTTCCAAGTTTATTGTTTATTGATTATTTGAAAAATTATTTTTTTAGTAAACTTAAACAATAACTTTGGGATTTAGAGAGAAATTGGATGGAATGTATTGAGAAAGACTGAGGAATGGAAGAAGCGAATACCAATCTTATTTTAATCAAATAGATGAATGTTTATTAGTTTTTGTCCAATGGATCTGATCTGGGTCACTGCGGTAATCTCATTGCTGATTTTATTGCTGATCATTTAATCTTGGTCATCTTACCCAAATACAAAATCTCTCTTCACCATTTTGTTGGGATCTTCAAGTATCTTTATTATAATTGTGCATATATTTAAAAAATAATGGCAATATTTTTAAAAACAAAATGCCATTTCAAAATATATTTTATGGTAATGTATTTGACGGTCTTACGGTCATTTTCAGATCACTGATTTTTAGCTTTTATGCTGCTTATATATATGAAATAGATGATTATGTAATCGTTTACGTTAAGTTAGTCGGAAACTATATAAATTGGTTGAGAGTTGTGTTTGAACATTCATTATAACGGGTGTCTCACCAAAATGGAGACATTTTTATTTAAAGTACTTACGATGAGAAAATGTAGTTGTTAAACGCCCAAAATAAAAGTTTAGCCGTGAGTCATACAGAATACAACTTATAATTCATTTTAAAACACTTAACAGACCCTCACGTTTGATTTTCGCAAGTTTCTTCGGTACATTTTCCAGATGAAGTTAAATCGACTCCAAATTCAATTTTCGAATCGATTTCTTGATCCGCATTTTCAGCGAATGCATTGTTGAAGCCTCCAAACCATTTTGATATAACTATCAATAATGACAAAACATATTCAAAAGGTCTAGTCTGAGGGAGATTTGGGGGGTTGGTGAGCTTTGAAACAAAATGGATATTTTTAGTGTGTGCTTGCCTCATCAGGCCAGAACAGGATCTTGTCGTCTCTGTGATATTTCTTGATGAATGGCAGCAGACGTGCCTTAATGGAGTCTTTTCGATAGGCATCTCCATAAATAGGACCAGTAGATAGCAAAAAGAAAGGCTCGCTGATCCCTCGTCGTGAAATCACCAGTCGAACCATGAATCGCTGCGGGAACTTCTTTTGAGGGGTATATTTGATCCACACTGGTGTTTTTGAGCAGGGTTTTTTAAGGCCATTTTGGGTGTACTATGTACACCCAACGTTTGTAGATGTACACTCAAAAATGTAACTATTTATATGTAAAGCATGGGTTTATTAAATAATACGCACATTGCTATTCCTCGAACTCTCTCTCCTTCTCGCACATACACGCTCTTACAAAAGGTAATTTATAATTGTGTACTTATTTAATAAGTATAAAACATTCTTTTGTTCTTAATCCTTTAAATCCAGTGTGCATGTATGACGAAACATTTTTGAGTAAAAATAAATATGCTTACTGTACACCCACATTTTCTTAGCGTACACCCAGCTGGTAACATTAAAAAACCCTAATTTTGAGTATTTCTGGGAGTATAAATGATCATTAACTTTATGCAGGTGCCGTTGTTCGAGTTCGACACTTTGCTCCAACGCTTACGAGAACTCTGCCAATAGTTGACCTGCTCAGTTTGAATTTTGAAGCCAGTTTGCGTTTGGAAACACCTACTCGAGTGAGTGAAACAGATCAGATGGATTGTTTTTGATTGCAATTCACCATCTTGTTGCTGCCACAACTTCCAGGCTGCCGCCGATAATTGCGATTGTTTTCCAGATGTTATATGATACGATACATTGTACTGAGACGAATATTCATGGCTATTAAGTGCTGCACTGTGTATCTTTTACTTTCGTGAACATGTTTCTCAAAAAAAGACTAAACCACTCTACATCATGCTTCTTCGTATAGAGACTCCATTTATAATGAAAATAGGTGGTTAGAAAGATTTAAACTGCAATTATAATATAGCTACATGGATGGATAACTGCAATGGAATAGCGCGTTCAGTAAATTATGGAACCCTTCAAAACTATTGACTGTTTTCGGAGTTTTTTGTACGGTCACTTCTCGATGGTTCGAAATATGTATTGGAAATTTGCGTTCTCGACCACTGGTACTTTATATGTAGGTTAAAAGAAAATAATTTTAGAAATCCGTATATTTATCTTGGTCAGGAAAGGTTACCGCAAAATTGTTGAAAATATTTTTTACGTAATTTACCGGAACAAATTTTAATTCTACTAGTGATTTTATTTTGATTTTAACATTCATGTCATTTTCATATTCATGTTTTAGGCCAAAATTATTTAAGTCTATAATTATACTTTAGCATTAATTGAAATAGCACCCTTTAATTTAAGAATTTGGAAAAGCATAATGCGCAGCTGACACGCATGCTTTTTCAAAATCTTTGAAAATTTTAATCGGGGTAATATTTGGTAGTTCAGTGGGGGAAATTGAATTAAAGACACCGTGTGTAAAATAAAATTTAAATAATATATTTATTCATTTTGTTTTGCCGGATATAAATTACGTACATTTTTAATTTATCTGTTTTTCAGTTTATCAGGATTTGACTCCACAGATGAGAGAATGCATTTTAAAGCTGCGGAAGGATGGAAAGTCCTTTCGTGAAATATCTGCTAATTTAAGTGTATCTAGAGGAGCTGTGGAAAGTACACTAAGTACAAAACAATTGAAGTTAATTAATGGTAATGCCTAAAAGTTATTAATTATTATTTTCAAATGTAGATGTTCCATAGAACAAGATCCTTCCATGATACACGTGAAAATTGTCATGGAGTGGTGAAGACTACACAAAGAGTTGCAAGGAAACTGAAATATTCTACCAGAAGAAATCCATTTCTGTCATCAAAAGAACTGTTATATGAACATGTCACCGCAGGGTGGTATTCCAGTGACTGCCAAGACTATAAAGAACAGTTTAAAATCCATAAAATTGAAAAGTTTTGTTGCAAAACAAAAGCCTTATGTGACTGCCTTTAAAAGGGCTAGACGAGTGAAGTGGGTCACGTCTAATTTGTCTGAGTCTCTAGCCTTTTGGAAAACTGTTGTTTTTACTGATGAAACTCATATATCTCTTTTTAATGGATGAAAGAGGGCAAGGATTTACAGAGCCCCTAGAGAAGTTTATTTACCTCAACATCGGCGCCTAAGTGTAAAACACAGCTATTCAGTTAATTTGTGTGACAGTTTCTTACATAGATGTGTTGGGAAAATTCATTTCCTGGAACAAGCAGAAAGAATGAATTATCATTGGTATAGTTCCATAATTCAAAATAAATTAAGGTATTCAGTCATTGAACAACTAGGGAACATTAAAAATGCAACAGTGCAAGATGTTGGAGCTCCTTGTCACCACTCAAAGTTTGTTCTGGAAAAAATTTGCTCAGTTGGGTTTCAAACATATGGATCGGGTTGGACAAAGTCTTGATTGTAACCCAATTGAAAATCTTTGGATGAATTTGAAAAGCAAGATCAGAGCTCAATGTCCCAGAATAATTTCAGAATTTAAAACCACCATTACTAATGTATGGAATAATGAAATAACACTGTAATACTGCCAGAGTTTGATATGCTCAAGGTCAAGGAGACTGAAGTCTGTCATACACAACATGGGATTCCCCACAACATATTGACAGATGTAGACGTGTTCCGGTCCCTCTACTATTGCTATTCTGCCTTCCTTGTTACTGCATTTAGTATTTTTTGATTCATTATTATGGAAATATATGTTTTCCACGTAGTTTCATTAATTCAATTTCCCCAATTGTAGTTGTTGAATTATTCGGAACATTTTATTGTATGTTTCTAAATCTTTTTTTCAGCAAAAAATATGTAGACACGGGGAGTACGAATTTCCAAATTTTACGCGCCATGTATATATTTGATAAAATTTTGTAAATTAATAATTTAATAAATAATTAAATTTTTAAATAATTTTTTAAAAATAAAACAACCATTAAAAATTTATAACAAATTTTAGAGTATGACAATAAATTGAAATATTCTAAATTATTTTTTGGATATAAAGAATATAAATATTAACTGGGTTTTAAATTAAATATTGAATTAAAAAACAATTAAATTGATAGAAATCATGTAAATTAGCTAAAATACGTTTTAAAAAGCATGTAAAAGAAAAAAATAAATTGTGTAGATTTTATAATGTATTTTAAAGACATTTAATAAAATATTAAAAATTTAATGTAATCAAAAAAATAATAAATCCCATTTTAAAATTAAAGTTTTTAATGTAACAAGGATTAACAAATCTATAAAATTTATTTTTCAACAAAAAATACTTTTAAATAGATACTGTTTAAACAAATAATTTTTTCATGTTAAATATTTCATTTAAGAAATAAATTTAACATGTAACACTCCCCCCAGATTCTTCATCACAAGAATCTATATCTACTACATACTCGTTCAAATAATTCGGTTTTCGTCTTTCTCTTTGGCGTCTGTTGTTGATTACCGATTCACTTTGCTTAACACTAGAAGCTGATTCGTTATTATTTTCTCACATGTAATCCGAGTAAGAGTTTCGCGGCAGGTCTGATTGTCTTGGTCGAATATCTGCTATATGCCGGGACCGCAAGTACTTTTATTAAGTACTTTCTTTGATCCAATTTTCTAACGACAACGCCTCTTGTCCATTGCTTTGTACATGGCATATTATTTTCAGGCTTTACCCAGACTAACTGTTGCTCTATAAAGTCTGTCTTTACCTTTTTGTAAACCGGATCCTTTTCAATTCTTTCTATTATCTCCAAACCGACTGGAATGTACTTTTAAAGTGCTGAACTAGATGTTTCATTTCCGTTGGACGGTGTATTGTTATACCACCATACCTAAATGTCATCGATGTACGAGTGAGTGTTTTCACGTACTCTAGGATAACAATTTAAAATCCACTCGACAATTTCAGTCATAATAGTCGGAGAGATATTTAAACCAAAGCCCATCCTGGTTAGAGCGTACTTTTTGCCATTAATGATACATGATTGATAACGCCACATTTCCTTGTAACGCGAATCTGCATATACGCCTCTGATAAATCAAGCATGGAAAATCTTGATCACTTTCGCCGCCAGGTACGAAGTTTTTCTGAACATATATCTGCTGAGCCACTGTACACGTCTACATAATTTTTAAATTTCCTAAAATCAAAGATCGGTCTTATCTTGGATTTGTTAACTTGCAATATTCCAAATATCGGTATAGATCCTATCGATTTACCCATTCCTTCTCGTCATATTCGATTAAATAACCCTTCTTCATCCACTCCTCATGGATTTTCATTGGGGTTATGGCTTTCGATTTGTCATTCTTAAAGGTGAAATGTCGAATTGGTAGATAACTCGGCGCCTAATCTTTCCATTTCCATTTAACCGTCCAATTATCTTTAAATTCAATCTCATAATTGTGTTTTTTCAGGCTAATACTTGGCACAACACCCGTGACACAACTTAGACTGTCACCAGCCCTCTTTATTCCTTCTCCTACATACATACCAAATTCGATAACACCCTTATTTATTTTCACACCCACAAGTTCACTTATAACATCCATACCAATTAAAATTCCTAAATCATAGGGTAAGTATTTCATAGCAGAACATTCTACTTTCTTAGTTCTATTGTCTATAGTCAATTCCACGTCACAAATCCCCACACATATATCATCGCCATTAGTCAAAACAATTCGTTGCTCATTTGACTGTAATGAGTTTCCATTGATCAACCCTTTCAAAACAACAGTTTTTGAGCAACCCTAATCTATCAAAACTGTAATCGACTTGTTGTTAACAATGACAGTCATGGTTGGCAGCGCCGGAAATGACAGAGGGAGAGAGCCGGCACATACAAACTCCCCTGTCCGTTTCCAAACTTGCAATATTTTGCTATATGTCCAAGTTGCGTACATTTATAGCAAATTATTTGCCCATTAGATTGCCGCTTAGAATTTTCATAACGGTTTACCCTTGTTTTTACCAGATTTCCGTTATGTGACATACTGGGTTTTATAAAGGAACTCCTTCTACGACGGTTGACCTCACCTCGTTCTTTAGAAACGATCTTTCCATCACCAACGTTTTGTACCGCTGACATTGAACTTTGTGTGACGCACTTTTTAATTCGTAAATACCTGCGACTATATTCAACCATTTTAGTTAAATCTTGATCGCCGGCCAGCTCTAAATTCAATTGCAACTCGAACGGCAATCCAGCCATAAAGGCCGCCTTGGTCAGATCGTCGATTTTTGATGCCAACATCTTTACTTGAGAAACGTAACCGTCAATATTTTGTTATTCGTAATATTTCAAATTAATCAGTTGGCTGTACGCAGATCGTCTGGTTAATCCGAATGAATTGTCAAAGATTTGCATTACTTCTTCATAGTTGCTTTGTTTCTTTTCATCCAATTCCATGTATATATTTCACGGAACATACTTAACAAAAAAAGGAAGATATGGGGCCGGATCCAAAATCCCCTGGATTTTCATAATCATCTTGAACTTTTTCTTCCAAATTTCAAAACTACCGTTTCCATTAAATTTCTCCAAATGATCGAGTATAATTTTTAAATCGCTTATCATTGCCCGGATAGCTTGTAACAACGAATCACAAATCTATAAAATTTATTTTTCACAAAAAATACTTTTAAATAGATATTATTTAAACAAATAATTATCTATATTTTTTCATGTTAAATATTTCATTTAATAAATAAATTAAACATGTAACATTTAATAAATAACTTATCATTATTATAATCCAGTATTTTTATGTATAATTAATCTGGCCTAAAGAAAACAAAAGAAAAGTTCCTCAAGAAAAATTGTTTAAATAATTTTTATTGTTATAGAAATAAAATTTTGG
>MQRK01219813.1:11662-26303 GCA_001938485.1 Girardia tigrina
TGAAATATGAGGTCTAGCGTTATCATGAAGAAGGATGGGACTTTTTCGATTGACCAATCCCCGACAAAGGGTTTTCAATTTTTTATGCATTTCATCAATTTCATGACAGTACCTCTCCGATGTGATTGTTTCACCTTGATTCAAGAAACTATAGTGGATGATTCCAGCATCACACCACCAAACTGTCACCATAACCTTACGGGGTGTTAGTTTCGGTTTTCGAAAATGTTTCGGTACTTCATCTTTGTCCAACCACTGTGCAGATCGACGTCGGTTATCATACAGGATCCATTTCTCATCACAGGTAACAATACGATCAAGAAATGGATCGTTTTTATTGCGAAGATGATTGGCAGAACCAATTTCATAGCGTCGGTTCTTTTGATTTTCATTCAAATCATGTGGAACCCATTTATCAAGTTTCTTGATTTCTCCAAGTTGTTTTAAATGATCCAGGACTGTTGAATGACTAATGCCCAACCCATCTGCAAGTTCTCTGATTGTTGTACGGGGATCTGTTTCCACCATTGTCCTTGTTCACAGCAACTGGACGACCATGACCTTCTTCATCTTCAAGGTTTTCATCTCCATCAGAAAATTTTCGGAATCATCGTAGCACTGTGCGCTCAGAAGCTGTTGCCAGGCCAAATGCTTTATTCATATTGCGAGTCATTTCTCCTGCTTTACGACCCAGTTTAAATTCGTACAAGAAAATTGCTCGAATTTTAATATTTTACATTATTAATTTAGCACCGTAAATATTCTAAAAAATAACAGCAATATGTTAATAATGGCTATAGGAATATACAGCTAGGCATAAGATTTCAAATAAAATCTAACACTAATGCATTTAAACTTATATACATATCAAAATAGATAAACAAAGTATAAAGCTCAAAAACCGCCATTATTTTTCGACCAACCTAATATTATATTTATAAAAAAGGGCAATTAATTTATCATAACAATTAAGAACAATTGCTATAAGCCATCGTCCAATTCAATTACGGTCGTTCGGTGGTTGATATTCAGCGATTTGACTTAGATTGAAATTAATGGCTGTTTCAGCGGCAATTAAACGTCATTATCAGTCGACGTCCGATCGGAATAAATTATACGGAATCCAAAAAATATTTTATACGATTAAATATCCAAAATTAGTAAAGTTACTACATCTAAAAATACTAATTTGAATTAAAGTTATAAATTGGAGATAACTAGGGTAATCAAAAACACGTTTTTTTGAAAAGAATTAGTAATTACTCATTTAGATAGTAAATCGAAAGAGGCAAACTCGCCAATGTAACTCGAAAGGATTACACAACCGCTCATCATCACAAACAAACTCGTTAACACTGTCTTTATTTCGACACAAAATAATCAAAACCTTTATGAAAATATGAATCAATAAAATTGCAGAAATCCATTTCTCTTTATGCCAATCGATCAGTAAAAAATACGCATTGAAATTCGTGAAATAATCGAACGATGGTAAACTGAAATCAGACAAATTCATATTTACCACTGAAATGCTTTGGATTCAAAATAATTTAATTTCAATGGCGACTTATAAATTCAACGAAAAACAAAACAATAAATTGCGCCACAAATTTATTTCATTTAATTCAAAAAGATAAAAAAACACGCAATGGCGATCTCAATAAATTCAACCTTTCAAAATTCGCTAAAACATTTCATTTATTTCGATAAAACAAAACTCACATTCAATTAAAAATTTACATAATAAAATAAATATTTTTTCCTTTTTTATTTTAAAATTCCTCAATCACACTTCCTTCTATATAATGTATGAGACAACGAACACATTATTTTTCAATTCTTATTTACATATGTAAGGGTTATTAACATTCCTTTTTTGTTATATATGTTTCAAAATGATAGTTACAATTTCATATACGATTTAAAAGTTTTAAAATAATTTTTACTTTATTTGTGATTAATTATAGTATTTCTACCTACATATATATTTTTTTATAAATTTTCTATTATATGTATATAAAAGATTGAGACTGACTCTTCTTATTTAATCGATTTTCTGTACGTCACTGACTTGATCTACTTCAACGAGAAACTTACTTTTATAAATACTTACTTTAATGAAAATAATTTGACATCAATTTTTTGTTAGGATACATATTGAAAAACAAGAATTTTCGTTTTGGGGTATTTATAAAAATCAAAGTGCATTTGAAAACGTTGAAAATTAATTCATTAAAATATATATGTACAAGGGTAGGTGCGCCGTCAATTATATTTTTTATTTATACAAAAATCAATATATAATTATCTATATAGTGCTTGGTGATTTAAATGAAATAACTTGGTACTTTAATTGTGTAGTGTGTGACTGGTTTATTTATTTTTGTTGTTTATTTTCGTGGGAATTTATTTTAGTATGTCATTATTTTTTGGTCTGATTATTTTGTTTATGATTATTTTTTATATTTATTTTCTCGTCCAAAAGAAGAAGGGAAAGAATTAAAAGTTTAATAAAATGGACGACTATCTCCTTCTTTGATATATAACTAAAATAATAAGAAGCATGCAGACAAAGATTACATATTTTTATGTGAAAAAGAAAAGTTTAGAAACACGTCCTTGTTATGCTTTTAACACTCCTACTTTCCATTAAATTGTTCCATTATTATATAAACAAAATGATTATCAAATAATTTATTAATAACTTGATTACATAAGTCATGTTTAGCACATTATTTTGATTTTGAAATAAAAATGATGAAGTTGATAAACTAATTTATTTATTAGTCATTTTGATACTATATTTGTCCGATGCCGAGTTGTCCTGTACACATTTTAATTACTATTTCAAATATTCATATCAAATTTTTAAACTATAAATCTCAAACTACAGACTCCTTGTGACGGATTGTTGTTGGTATGATGTCTAGAATGTTGTTGTATGTTGTCTCTCCAAAAAATTTTGACAAATTATATTATTTGCTTTCAAATAAATCAATGTATTTAAATATCATTACATTTAACAGAATGTGAGATATTAATCTCATTTGTTTTAATTCACCGAACCAGGTGATGGTTTTTGATTCAAATATAACTTTTGAATTGTCTGCCGCTTGTTTCTTAGAAGCTATGGCGGCCAAAGAGGATCGCCTCAGAGATGAAAATTCTCTTGGTGGCTAGATCAATTGGCGGGACCACGGCGGCGACAATACCGGTACGCGCGATCCCTATGGAGGGACGCTTTTGAAATCGGCGGAATCAGCAAAGACGCCAACTCGATCATGCATGGAGAGATTATGGCGGTCGGAAGTGTGGTGACAAATGTCGTTGCGCCGGTGGCGGCACCCAAGGAAATTGCCAGGAAGCGCCAATTTTTACGAGCGGGATCGATAAGTCGGCGGTTTGATCTTCAAGGATGGATTGCGATTAGGGACGCCAGTACACTCCGCGGAGGGGTTCGATCGCGGATGTATCTCGTTGTGTTTGCCAGAGCAGACAGGGAAGTGAGGTTCGAGTTCCAGAATGCGTAATTAATGTTCTAGGAAAGTATCTCGTGGGATATTCGTGCTGGTGGTTAAGAGCGTGGACGGAGGGGAATTGACGGCGCTCCTTCTCGGCTGGTTGGAACTCAGGCTACGGTTGCGCGCAGTGAAAGCACCCGGGATTCACGACAGCGATTGCGGGGATCATGTTCGGGGACAAGACGCGCGGGCGATCGAGAAGCGTATCNTATCACGGGACGCGTGGGTAATCGAGAAGCGAATTCCGAAATTCGCGGGCGATCGACAATCGGATCGTGTGATGCGCGGGCGATCGAGAGACGCACGGGAGATTAAGAAGCGGTCGCGGGGATTTGATAGGATAATCGAGGGTGCCAATTCGATCAATTTCCGACGGGGAGTTGTGATAGCGATCAGCAACGTGGTGGAGATTTTGAGAGCGATGTCCAAACCAGTGACGACACCCAAGGGCGACTCTTTCAGTGAATGGGGACCGACCGATCGGTGATTTCATCTCGGAGGCGATGAAATAAGTCGGGAGTGAAAATCACGGCCAAGGACGGCGAGATGCTCCACGATGAGATACGCTCGACAATGGAGGGAGTCAAGGGCTCATTTTTGAGCATATCGATCAAGTGAGTTCGCCGAATAAGATGGAGCCACTGCTGGAGAAGTGGGTGTACAAATGAGTAGATCTAGTGTGCGAGATCGATGGGGAGCAACCTGCGATGAGTCTGGTGGTGCTTATGAGCGCGCTACTGGAGCGAGCGGAGAAACTACTGCGAGGGGCGGCTGTGTCGAAAATCGAGAGACTGGCGCAATTGATTTTTTTGGCTAGCGTGAGAGCCGAGTTGGGAACAGGCCGAACTCGGCGACTCGGGACGCGGTCTAAAGACCGCAATTTGTTTTGATCTTTACCAATGGACTTAAGCGATTCACGGGTGAAGCGTGGGGTGTGAGAGGCTGAACTTGACGCGCGGAGGTACGCCTGGAACCACGCTGTGTTTTCTGCAAAAATGGGGGGACAGGACCGGCTCCAATAAAAATCAAATTACCGGCTTTGGATGGCGCAACATGAAGTAGAATAGGGCCGCCATTTAGCCCAGGTGCGCTGCATTTTGGATAGCCACAGTTGATAACTAAAGTACCGCGATTCGAACAGTCATGCGCTCGATCGTGCTCAATAATTCGTTTTAATTTCACTTGGAACGTGAGCGAGTTCGACTCAGATAAATTCATTCCAATGTTTATAAAATTCAAATTCGTGAAGAAATAACTGTATTTATTTCATTTAAACAACGCATATTTTTCTGTTTATTTCCATTATTTACACAATTTGATAATTGCTAATAGTTTTTTTCTAAGTATTTTTTTGGAAAATTTTTGTAAATTTCAACACCGCGTGCACAAGAATATATATATATATATATATATATATATATATATATATTTTTTTGTTTTGATTCAAAGATAACTTTTGCATTGTCTGTCACTTGCTTCTTAAATAGAAGTTGAATTTAATAAAATTAAATAAATTTGTATGGAAATTAAATACAAAATTATTTAAATAATCAGAATTTCGCAGATATTTCAAAAATTGATTAGGCATTGGTGTTCGATTCCCAGATTTCAACGAAGATGAAATAAAGAAGAGGTATGTAGAAAAAGATGACATTTTTATGTGAAAAATAAAAGTTTAGAAACAAGTTATTGTTATGCTTTTAACACTCGTACTACAACTGAAAACAAAAATAGATGAGATAAGAATGAAGCGAAAATCTATTCCAATGAATTAAAAGTAACTCATATTTTAGGATCTTTACAAACAAAAATGTCTTTACTGACGATCTTATCTCCAACAGAAGAATCGACTGGTACATCTCCACCAAGAGAACCAAGTAAGTCGAAGACCACACTAGGTTATAAACTCCAGTCAAAACATTCAGTCTCTAGGATAATTTTGATTTTGTTGCAAGAGACTGAAAATGCTTTTATCTTTTTTCTAGACAAAAAATAGTTAAATATACTTAACTAGTTAAAAAGTTAAAGAAGGATTAATTTGACCAGAATATCGTTTCCGCTGAACTGCTTGTGGAAATTCAATGTCTTCAAAATTAACTCTTAAAATTTTAATTTAATCAAATAAAATCAAAAATTTGGTATTAGATATATTTAATGTCATTATAACAATAAAATAACAATAAAAAATTCAGGGGATATTATTATTTATTGAATATTAAACACAAAATTGAATAAATTCCTACCTAATTCAATGTTAGTTCTTATTCCCCTCTGTCTTAATAACTTAGATTCCGTTTTACTCAAACATCGTATCCGAGAATTTCCGGTCCTTTCATACAATAATTAATTAAATTAAATTTATGTTCAATTTCAATTTAGTTTTATTCATTTGACAATTTAATTTTTTTAACAAACAGTTTTGCTTTAAGATTTTACACTTTCCTTCAGATATTAACATATTATTTAAAAAACCAATTATATATAAATGAATAATAAAAGAAAATAATATTCATTAAGCACACAATAAGTATACTTTGAACCCTTTATCTACTGCCTTATGAACCACTGACCACAATGTCCATTCGAAAAGAGCTTTCTCCTCGAAACATTTATCAGCCTAGAACAACTACTTCCATTTATACTTTTATACATTTTAGAGTTAAAATACTGTTTATATCATCAGAATATAAGTAATGGTTGTTGTGCGAAAAACCTTTAACCATTAATTAGTAATTACTGATGGTAGTACTTAAATACTTATTAACTTTTGTTTTTAAAATTAAGCATTTATTCCATTGTAAAAATCAAGTTATTCAGAGTTAAGTGTAGTCGGGTATATCTGACAATTTTTTAGTGCCTCAATGATGGACACTTTCAAGTAAAAATTATTTTTTTCCAATAAATACAATTTATTGTCAATTAAAGAACCTATTTAATTACCCATTTCTGATGGACATAAAGTACCGGAAATAAATTACTAGTTGTTTTGGATGTAAAATAATTATATGGATATATTTATGTTTATTGGCAATTAGTTTCGACAGTCTAACTGTCATCATCAGGCCATAAAGAAAATATGAATCATAAACCTGTTTATGTAGGCAAGCAGTGATTATACAATCGAGTGATTATATAAAGACTTGATATGTAGTGCTCCACAGACCATTCTATCCCAGTAATTCTTAAAATGAACACATATAATTTAAAAATCATTTATGCTTTTATTTGCATTCAAATATAAAGTTTGTGATTTTATGCTTTTATTTCAACAATATTAGATCATTTGCATCAAATCAACATTGTAAAAAAGCTTGATAGATGGGTTCCACATGATTTAATTGAGAAAAAAGTCAAAAATAGATTTGAATCTTGTATTTCTTAACTGTCACGTAACTAAGGAGAACTTTTCATGATCGTCTCGCCACATATGATACAAATGGATTGCTTACGACAATTGAAAGTGACCAGTGCAATTGTCAGATAGCACTTTTCAAAACCAAACATTCATCAAATGATGCTCATGCTAACAGTTTGGCAGGTAAGCCACAGTGCCATCCCCTAGAACTTCAAGAAACCTGGTGAATATTACTGCAGAGGTCTAATGTAACGAATTTGAATGAAACTGTTAATAAAATTAAGACAATTTTTATTATTATCACATTTGGAGTCATTAAAACTCTCACAAGATCTTTCACTGTTGGACATCGCTCTAATTGGTTTCTTTAATTTCTATTTCTAATTCTTTTTAAAATATTTATTCCATAAAAACTTTAATTAAAAATAATAATTTTAATCATTTCTTTATTAAAACTCAGAATAATACAAACTTTATAATATTGTTTAAAATGAATTTAATTTAAATCTAATTTAATGCTTTTCTTTTTGTTTTTTAAAAATATTTTAAACTTAATTTAAATTGTTAATTTAAAAAATTAATTAATTAATTCTAAATTCAACATACTCAAATCAACATACAGCATTCATACATTCACACATTCAAACAATTTAAAATATTCCTCACAGAAACAATGAAGAAACATGCTGAAAACAACCAAAATTAGGGAAAAGAGACTAAAGACTTTAATTAATCATTTCAATGGCAGGAATCTTTACCCGAATTCTTTATCTTCCATCTCTATGATAGAGATGGACGTTCATCCTTACAAGTCTCTCAACTCAACCTGACAGTATTTTATAAAAACCCAAATTAATCCGAATGTAAATTAATTTTTATTAGATAAAAAATTATCAATCTTCTGTAAATGTTTGGAGACGCATAAAAGACCCCGCAAAAAGTTTTTTATCTAGGGTAGTTGGTGACAAACGAACTCATCTTTTATTTTTTATTAAACCAGCTTCACAGAATGCTCTCTCCGATATTGCAGAAGAAGCAGGTACGCTAAAAATAAATCGAGAGAATCGAGATAATTAAGAATAGAGACTCTGGACTTCCACCAATCCATGAAATCAACTTCAAGACTAACACTTCCTTCTTCCGAGTAAATGTCCAGTTCCCCTTTGAGAGCTGTTTTCTCCACATTGTTCACATGTAATAAAAATCTAATCTGTCTTTTTGGGTCATTGTCTCGAATCCCCCCGGTCTTTAAAGACCCGATCTTAAACTGATCTTCATTTACTAAAAACCGACTCGATTGGGTTCAAGAATGGGGAATAAGCTGGTAAATTAACAATTTCCATATGACTAGGGGTGGATATGCCATTATGGATTGATGCATTATCCTGGATTAGATAATGTCTTGCAAGAGGTAGACGCTGGATGAGCTCCAAGATAAATCCCTGATACGTCTCTCTCTTCACTGAACCACCTAGATGTTGGGGTCTTTTAACCGAAATGACCATAATAAAGGAATGATTTTTTCCTGTTTTTTGAAATAATGGAATGAATTCTAACTCCCTTTTTCGAGAGTCCTGTTGTTTTTCTAGTCAAAGGATTGAAACCCATCTCGTTAATATAGATAATTTTGTTTAATATTTACATTTTGTAAATAAACAGGAAAATGTTAGTTTTGAAAATTTGTGATAAATTGGATATTTGGAAACCCTGACTCAACCAGATTTTTGAAACTAACCCAAACGTGACCTGAATTAGCAAACCCCTTACAAATCGATACAGGCTTGGGTTCGGGTCACAATCACCCACCTCTATTCTATAATGGTTTTAAAATGGTCCGAAATTTCGATAGTAAGAAAATATTTTTATAATTAAAGAGAGCGTAATTTACTTTTTGAAAATGATATCTAACAACAAAATTTATAAAAAATAATTAAAAAATATCATAACAATATCAATCATAAATACCGTCATTATTTTGTACACGAAATAGTAATTAATTATGTTGATTGCGAAATCGTTAGGAACAGAACATGATTTTTGATATGGAAAATCCGCTAAAATATTTCTCAAACTAGTAAATCAAAAAATTAAATTTTTATATCCATTTTTTATGCAGACAGAACTTTACTTTGCCAACAAAGTTGAAATTAAAAAAATAATTTCAAAAAATACAATACAAAATTAATATAAACTACTCATAATTTATAAGTAGATCTTTATCAATTAATTTTGTTCAGGAACTTCGATTTGGCCATTTTGTCCTATTTTGGGACCTTAAGAAGTTTTTTTGATCAATTTCACATTATCATTTATTGTCATTGAAAATGAGTAAATGTTCCAAGTTTAAAAAATTATAAAAATAAATTATATAAAAAATTAAAACTTGTAATCAGGATTTCTTTTTTTTGGGATGAGTGCTCCGAACAATCTCGGGAGACTCGAGAGAAAGAAATAAATAATAAGTCGAAAAATAATTTCACAGAGATCAGTTAAAAATCAAACAGATTCTTTCAGTCTGTTTGTTTTTGTTGGAAATGCTTAGACTTGGTAAATATTGTAATTTAAACAAACAAAATCTAAATGAGAAATCAGTCTCCGTAATTCTCTTTCAAAATGATTCTTAAATTTAGCTTGAAAATAACATTTCGAAGGAAAATGAAAAAAATTATTTATTTTTTATATATTATCTTCGTTAAATTTCTTTTAAGAATTTTTATTGTATATAATTTTTGTCAATTTTATCATAAAAATGAAAAATTAGTTTTGTATCCCCAATTAATCATATTTTTTTAACCTTACCTAACCCTTTATAAAACATAGTTTAGTTAGGCCATCCAGTATGAAATTTTCAGAACTTAAGCCAATGTTAAATGATAATTTACCAATACAAATATTTATGTCATTCATAAAAGTAGACACCCATATTATCGACACACTTTTGCCATTCGAATAAAAATTTATAAATTCTTGGAAGGCCATTTTTATGGAATATTCCGAATTGAATTTCTTTTTTTATCGAAAAGTTATTTAAATTGGTAGTCCGTTTTGGCTTGGTCTGGTGAGTTGTGGGGAATTATGCAGAAGTTCTAACTCAAGTTTCTGTTGTTTTATCACTGTCTTAAGTGCAGTATGTACTTTTGAATTATCATGGAGTAAGAAAAAGTCGATCTGTTTACCAAACGCAACTGCTTTCTTTTGAATTTCCGTATCATATCTTCCAACTGGTTGCAGTAAATATCTGCTGTGCTCGACGAACCAGGTTTCATGAAGTCATAATGGATTACAATAACGGTAGACCACTAAAAACTTATTATAAGTTCTTTTTGATGAATTTTGTGCTTTGGAATATATTTGAATGCTTCACTCAGCTTGCTAAACATGTGTAATTATCATATTAGGTCCACTTTTTATCACAAAGGATGATTCGATTCAAAAAGTGATCACATTTATAACGAAAAAGCAACATCAAAAAAGCATTCCAACGAATTTCTTTCAGCTTTCCATTCAACTCTTGTGGAATCCACTAATCCAAGTTTTTCACTTTACCAATTTGAGTCAAATTACCAATTTTGTTTGCTTTGTAACAGAAAGTGTTTGCATTAAATCATGATTACATTGTTAAGGATTCGATTCCATTGTTACTTTCATTTCGTCATTGTCTACTGGCGTTCCTAGGCTGCCCCGAGACTCATTATTGAGGTTAAAATTACCTTTCACAAATTTACTAAACCAAATTTACTGTACTCTTCTCCGTATTAGCATTATATCAAAAGATTGATGTTTTGTGTGATGGTTCGGGGGTTGACTGAAGTGCCAGACTTTGACTACGTGCTCCAAGAAACCGAACAGAAATTAGCCTGGTGTCGAAAACTGCGCATTATGGCAAATCCGCTGTTTCGGCGAGCATCAATTTATCTAGAACAACGCCGGACCGACAAATACGTGCGACTAAAAAAGAAACGAAAACCGCTGTGAGTACAACGGCCACCAAGGCCACAAAAGAAACAAAAATTACTATTTTTCGACAATTAACCTCCATCATAGCCATCAAAAACAAAAACCGAGTTTCTCCAAAATATTTTTATTTAGAAATCGAAAGTATAATTAAAGATTAAAACAAAATGCAAATAAAAACAATTTGTACATTTTTCGACATAAAATAATTATTAAAAATTTTAACTTGTTTTCATTGTTGATTCCGCAAAATGAATTTTATATTCTTTCAATATTTTTAATTGATAGCTGAAATTGTTGTCTGATTGATATAAAAAACTAAATGAAGAAACAAATGGATAATAAACATCAAAAAATTCTTTTTTCCTTGACAATTAATTCTTTTTCCATTGAATAATAAAAACTTTACCTTTTACAAAATACACATAATTGTTGTGGTACACAACATTTCGCATGGTTTCTGATGCTGAAGATCCACGTCGGAAATATTACTTAATAATAGTTCGAATTTCTGTTTTTTCATTTTTTTAAAATAATTTCTATTAAAAAAAGTTATCAATAATTTTAATTAATTTTAATTGATGTGTTTAATAGCCAAGATATGTAGCAATCAAACAAAAACAACTGAGCAACAAAATATTAAGTCATTTTCATATTATAACTACTTGAATTTATTGTAATCATGCCTAGAAATTTCTTACTGGACAACCTTTTAAAAAAGTCAAAGGTCATAAGAGTTTAGGTTTATATTTATTTTCATTGAAATGTTTTGGATGAACATTGAAATCAGTCATTATTTAAATGAAGGGAATTATTAGGAAAACTATCTCGAAAATTCCAATTCTCAACATTAAGCAGCGCTGCAAGGAGAGAATTTCGCTCCAATCAGAAACCATTCAATACTCCATTGATAAATAACTTAACTAATACATTTTCGAAATATAATCGTAAGGCATGTGTAGTTAATCTTAAATCCATAAAAACATAAATAAAAAACATTAATTTATCACAGTAAAAATGTCGTTGAAAAATAAATGAATTGTAAAAATAAAATTGAAAAAAATTACAATTGACGAAAATGTATATTTGTTTAAGTGAATTAAACAAATGCGAACATTTTAAAACTGTTATTGTGAATAATAAAAGAACGATTTAATTTGCTTCTTTAAATGAATGAATATATTCTATATGGAATATATAGAATATATATACGAGAATCATTCGGCTTTTCTCGTTAGTGCGGTGTGCAAGATGGCGGCCCGCATTTTCTCGTGCAAACGCCATTCCTAACCAGTGGGTTATTTTATCGTGGTGGGTTTTTGTTGGTTGTTCTAGAGAGCTGTTGTCAGTAACTGTGCCATAAGAATGTCAAATAATCCTACCTTAGTGCACCCCAATCTAATTTACATATTCATTGTTGGGACCAGTGAGTTTCTCCTTCACGTCAGCCTCGGGTCTATTCATTGCACCAGCACCGAGGCAGGCGAAGGAAAAACTCCCTAAATCTAAAAAACCAAAAATAAAATATTATAATGATAATTTATAATTAATTAATTAAAAAAGAGAAACTTTTAATTGGTTTTGACCCTTGGATCCTGTAGATTTGAATATTTTCTTGTGAGAATTTGATGGCCTGATTTGTTGACGTGTGTTTGATCGGAATTTTGGCCATCTCTGGGTTGTTTCTATCTGAGGATTGTTGACTTATTGATGGATGATTGAAGGTTGATTGTGAGAATTGTCCGGTTATGCGCTTTGTGAAATTTTTGTGTTAAGGAAAACTGTATAAATTCATCCGAATTTTTGCACTAGATCAGACCTTTTTTATTGAATAAATTTGATTAAAAAAATTTGTTTTGAACTTAGGTAATTTTAAATCTTATTTCTTTTTTTTTGAAGTTGATGGAGGTTGGGGAACATCCTCAGGGTTGCTGATATGTCGATAGATAACGGTAGGGGCTTATAGTTCCTGCCGAGACTATTGATGATCAGGTAGGGAATATGAGCAGGTTTTGAGGTAATTCGATGACTGCTGATTTGTTAATAGATTAACGATAGGTGCTTATAGTGCCTCCCGAGACTATTGACGATCTGGAAGGTTGAGATAGTCCTTGCAAAGTTTCATTTCTAGAAGACAATTGGTTCCTCTCAGCCTCCATCAATTATTTTTTTTGTTTTTTTATTTTTTCTATTTTTAATCCACTCATCGTCCTTATTCAGCATGAACAGAAAATATAACGAAAGCAAAGAGCAGCAAAGAGAACTGCTGTTGGAGTTGCAGAAATGGAAAGGAGAATGTGCCCAGTTGAATGACTAATTGACGAAGAGGACAACCGAATTTGAGGACTACAGAAAGCATTCGGTTCCTCTATCAATTCATAAACCGGTTGTGGACAAATATTTGTTAGGACAACAAAAAATAAAGTCCTTGCAAAACGAGGTCACCGAGATGAGAATTCAGCAAAATATGTCCAGCTACTACAAGAAGGTGATCGAAAGTCTCAGAAGAGCAACCGGAAATAATTCTAGATACAACAAGCAAGATTAGGTCAAATACGGAAAAGAAACCTCTGGTGACGAATCCAAACATTTATGGGTCAATTATGAAAGAGAATATGGCATCATTTTCCTCTGGGGTGCTGAGCAGATCCCAGAAGCGGCGTGAGCAGAGGAAGCGAAAGGCTCAAATGTTTCATCAGGCGAAGAATGAGCTGCAAGCTGTTTTCAAAACCAGTCGTATTGAGGTTGACGTCCAAGATGGAAAGACTGTAATCAGAAATGACACCAGTCAAAGAGAGTCTTCTGATTTTGATACCTCGAATCAAATTTCGTTGTTTTTTCCAACAAATAATTTCCAAGAGACTATAGAACAACAAGAATGACTGGACTTTAAGTCAAAACTTGAAATTCAGAAGGAGAATCGTGATTGCCTACACTTCCACTCTATCACAACTGGTAAAGGTGAAGAGTTTGTCAATCTATCTGATTTGGATGATTAGAGACGATTGGTGGATTGCCTTTGATTAGCATTTTCTTTTGTTATATTTTAATAAAACAATGTCTCTGATATGAAAATGATAAACACATAATAATAAACATAATAATCACATATAAAACATGTTGAGAAAAAAATAAGATAATCATTAATTAAATAGAAGTGGCATAAGCCAACTTTCATAGACTTAATATATTTATTAGGGTGAGTCATAAGTTGTGGGGCACTCTTTCCAAAGTAATTATCTTTAATTACAACATGAATTGTCGAATCGATATTAATTGAATTTGTATATCGTAATAAAGCTCATAAACTGAAGTTGCAGTATTTGTAAGAAAATCATGATTTTATGTTCATTCTAATTTTTTAAACATTTTAGAAAATTATGGAAAAATTTGAAATTAGAGTACTTTTGAAATTTTTCTGGAAAAAAGGTCTGAGTTCAAGGGCTGCCGTAAAGGAAATTTCCCAAGTTGAAGCGGATGGCTTTGTCTCCAAATCTTCGGCAGCAAGATGGTTTAAAAAATTTAACGAAGGTGACATAAGCCTCGAGGATCAAGAACGACCGGGACGACCGCCAACACTGGATTCTAAAGTTCTACGAGAAGCTGTTGAAAGAAATCCATCAAACAGCACTAGAAGATTGTCGGCCGAGCTCGGTTCATCACAATCTACCATTATCCGACAGCTTCACAATCTTGGAAAAGTAAACAAACGTTGCCATGAAGTGCCCCACGAATTGTCTTTTGCGCAGGCTCAGCACCGTATCGACACGTGCAAAAAATTACTACAAAATTCAATGAATGAACGTTGGAT
>MQRK01219813.1:26502-37847 GCA_001938485.1 Girardia tigrina
GCTGAACTCTACACTGATCAACTAGATCGAATGTATACCGCTTTAGGTAAAAAATATCCGGCATTGATAAACCGAAAGCAGGTGATACTGCAACAAGACAACGCATCTACCCACACCGCTGCTTTGACACGTCGTAAAATAGAGGAACTCGAAGCTATCGAACTTTTTCCACATCCTGCCTACAGTCCTGATTTAGCGCCTTCGGATTTTCATCTTTTCCGAGCTATGTCGCATTTTTTGAAGGGAAGGAGCTTTTCCGATATCGACGATGTCGATAATCGGTGTCGAGAATTTTTTGCATCTAAAGACAAAACATGGTATCGACGCGGAATAGAACAACTTGCAGAACGTTGGGTACAATGTATTGAACATAATGGACTTTATTTCGAATCATAATCTTTATTGTGCGTTGTTTTATGAACATTTTAATTTTTTATAAAAAGTGCCCCACAACTTATGACTCACCCTAATAAATATAATGTAGAACCCAAATAGGTACTTCATGAACTTCACTAGCGAGATAAAATGGCCAGATGGGGTTGATTGGGTACGATATGGATCTCAAATAAATGTGAGTTAGAGATACTTAGCGGAGAGGCATATCTAAATAATATGTTGGGTCAAAAATAAACTCAGTTGCTAAAGCATACCATGAAACAAATAAATTTAAATCAATAAAATTAAAATAATAACATAAAAACCAACACTAATAATATCCCATCCAACACGTCACATCTTCAGACCAGATAATTATATTTACCTCATTGCAATTTTCATTGAAGGAATGTAATTAACCAGTTTCCTCCGATGACTCTGTCACCAATTTTTTATTTTTATAATATATGGGTGTCATATTTTATCCTTATTTATTTTAATTTGTAATGTATTATTTATACTATTTATATTATCATTTATTTATTTATTTATTATTTACATTTAACTATTTTTCTGCCACATCCATCCACCATATTTTTTATCGTCTCATACGGATGGGGATTATTTAAATTAATTATTATTTATAATATTTACTTATATTAACCCCTTAACGCGCATTTTAACGCAGAACTATAATATATGTGATTTTGGAACAGCTCATGCCATGTAGTTCACATCAACCCACCCTAGATTGTATATAATACATATATGTATGTCTAGAAGCTATTTTCGTTGCTTCATAGAAGAATAGCAAAACATATTAGACATCCGAACTGGGCTCGGGCTTGCACAAATTTTTCAGTAATCCTTACCCGAGTCTTACTCAGGTCTACGCGTTAAGGGGATAATTAAAATTTGAATGTTAATTTTAATAGTAATAATAAATTAATATGCAATATAATTAGACAAAAAAACAATAAAAAATCAAAGAAAAATTAAAAGAAAATATATATACTTTCTTCTCTTCATACTTTCCGTTATTCGTTGTAGTAATTATATATATCGCAACATTAATTTCTTATTCTTTACTTATATTTGTACAACAAAGTTCATTAAATCATAATATTTAGTTAACCTTATTATTATAGACCCTGTAATACCGAGAGAAGCATTTCCTCGAAAAATTCAACTCTTCTAACTAGGTCGTCCTAAGCAAACTTATGTACTAATTGGGGACTATGTAAACCTAGACCAAGTTCCTTCATTGATGCACGTTTTGTAGATGAAAATGACTAATTTTAAAATTTTTCGTAAAAATGGCTTTGGTAGAATTCCTCGTCATTGATATCTGTCTTCCAGACCGAGGCAAATCACAAACTAAACCAAAGACTTTCCACTTAGTGAACAAATTCTTTTGCTGTTAGGTGCAGGCTAGGAGTTTGCCTTCATCCAATTGTAAAACATATTCAATGTAAAAATATTATTTTTATAGAGATTACTTTTGATTAGAAATTAGATTTTCAATCTTGCTACAGATTTTAATTCGTAAAATATACTTTTTCTTTAAACATCAAGACAAAATATTAACTTTCATTGTAAATATTGTTTTGATAATCTTAAAAGAGACAGACGCCTTTCTACAATTCATTAAGAATGCAGAGGGAAATTAAAAAAGCAATGGAAATCCCTACAGAATCGAATCCAAATTGTTTCTTTTGTGTAAAGTTTTAGAGAAAATTTAAAAATTTTGTTTCAAAGTTGTAGTTGTAAAAAATTTTGAACAAAATTAACATTATTTATTAATTCATGTCACAAAAAGATTGTGAAAAAGGAAAAAAATATTTATGAAATAAATAAATAAATAATATTTAACGCTAACTGATTATTAAAACTAAAATATTTAATATCTTCAGTCATAAATTTAATTAGTTTTGAATTATTAATTTTATATATTTCTAAAAATTATATTATTAATAAATAAATTTAGAAAACTAAAATTTCACTTAAATAAAAGTAATTGAATTCTTCAAGTTTATAATTAAACGTTATCTTGAAGGGTTTCCTTCGTCCTTCCTTCGAACGCATCTTTCCTCGAAATTCCTTCACAGTTTGTTCATTATAAACAAATTAATTTCCAAATCCATTTATATTCAGCCATCTATGAGATGGAAAATTTGATTAATTTCTCTGAAATTACAATTTTTTATTGAGAATATTATTTGAGACCAAATTTACTAAAAAATCGCAAAATTGATGTTAGACTAAAATCTACGAAAAGATTCTTTTCACACTAAAAAGTAAACGTTTTTATTTAAAAGTAATCGAAAACAAAATTTATTACTCTCAATATCAAGAATATATTTTTTAATATAAATTACATAGGACAATTTATTTTAACCACAAAAATTAAACTTGTGAGCCGTCTAATATAAAATTTCGTTTTGGCGAAAAATAATGGCAATAAATCAAATACAAACAAAAATGGCATGCAACCGCAATATATATACACTAGACACACTCACAAATATCATATACACTATTAACAGTTATTAACAGCACAAGCGCATTCACTATTTGACATTTTTCTTGATTAATATATTTCTGAATTCATACTAATTTTTTGAATAAATAAAATAATTTATTAAAAAATATTAATAATAAAGATTCTAATTGGTTAAAATTAAATCTACCCTGTTTTATGGTTATAAGGTACCACTGCTTACTTAGGTGCCACCTTATTAATTTTTTTTTGGACCCTGAAATTTTGTTTTTCTTCTTAAGTGCCACTTTCTTCTAAAGTGCCATCCTATTATATATTTTTATACATTTTTAAATTTCTTTAATAATCAAAAAACATCATCAGAATTTATTGTTATTGATTTCGACAGATCGACCGTCATCATTAGACTGAATTAACAATGATATACTCGCGTTTATATATCAAAGCAATGTTTATGTGATCATTATGTCATTTAAATCATGAAAATACTTTCAATAAAGTTGAAGAGGATGGTGTTTGGACATTGATTTTGAAACATGATGAAAATAATTTATTAAATTTAAAAATTGTATCTAGATCATGTAAGATAGGAAGTTTGTTTAGTAGTAAATCTATAACTCCAACTTGGTTATCTTCCAATTTAGTTTATCAATATAAATGTAATGTGTGTGACACCACATACATCGGAGAGACTTGTCATCATCTCTGTAAACGGATTCAGGAACATAATCACAGGGAAAGTGATAGCAATATTGCTCAACATAACTGTTTGAATAGTAAAGTTGATGTAAGTAATTTTAAGATTTTGTGTTCATAATTTAATAATTACTGGGAGAGGGTGATGTGTGAAGCATTGTTGATCAAATCTTTTGATCCTAAAATCAATGTCCAAATACCATCCTCTTCAACTTTATTGAAAGTATTTTCATGATTTAAATGACATAATGATTACATAAACATTGCTTTGATTTATAAACGCGAGTATATCATTGTTAATTCAGTCTGATGATGACGGTTGATCCATCGAAATTAATAACAATAAATTCTGATTATCGTTTTTTGTTTTTTAAAAATAGTCTATCATCATTTTTAAATATTTTTTAATAATGATTTTTTATGCTTTTTTTAAAAATTTTATTTTTAAATGAAAATTAGTTTTAATTTACCATAAAACGGGGTACTCTAAAAATGTCAAGTGCAAAGCGAAAGACTTAAACATTGCAATTTAAACTGGATGCTGTTAATTACGCTCTAAATTCTTCACATTCAAAGGCAGCTGAAAAAGCAGCTTTTTTAATTGTTGTTTCGTTTTACTAAGGTGCCACTTTTAACTAAGGTTCCACTGTTTACTAAGGTGATTTCGGGGTAAAATTTTGTCTTTTAAAATCTACTAAGGTGCCACCATATAACCATAAAACAGGGTAAACATTTTTAAAAAAGCACATATTAAATTAGATATTTAAATTTTAAATTAATTCCCTATTTGTATTATGATGATATGGACTTGAATAAATTATCTCGACTTTGAACCTTTTAACTATATCTTTGAACAAAGCCGATTCAAATGCTTTTCCTCTTGTTAGTCGATATCTAAATTGAATTAAAAATACAAATTCAAACTTGTTACGAACAATTTATTTTCATTAAAACAAAACATAAATTTTCCATTTTGCGTAGTTCATACATATTTGAAACTACATCTTTTATGTCCTTTGTTTCGGTAGCTCCTCTCAATTTCAATTCTCTTTTCACCTCATAATCGTCAACCATATTCAAACAAGGTTGAGTAACTTTTTCTTAGAAAGTTTACTTTCTTTTAATAACGTTACTAATTCTTCGTTTTTTTTGAACATTTCTTCGGGATCTGAAGATCCCCACCGGAGATTTAAAATATCCTTTATTGTATGAAGTAGAGATTTCTGTCACAAATGCCGTTTTCAGTTTTTCTTTATACGTATTTCCATCTACTTCTGAAAATATTGTGATTGCTGATGGAGTCATGAAGATTGTCACCATCACTAATCTTCTCTCTTCTCCCATAATATCAGTATAACTAGGGCATCCAATACTGGAGCAAAATTGAAAGCCGGGATTTCGGTATTAATTTTGTATGATACCGGTATACCGGAATTGATACCGGTATAAAAATAATAAAACAAAATTTTTATAATAAAAAAATAAAAATCTATTTCAAAGTTAAAGAAAATAAACAGAAAATAAGAATATTAATGTATTTGAAAAATTATAACAAGCATAGGAAAATATTTGAAGCTGTTAATTATTTTTGATGTAAAATATGTCCTCAAGAAGTACAAGGTATCTGTTCGATTCACATTGGGGCGCCAATATGGAAATGAACCAAAAAAATTAGAAAAAAAATAAAAATTCGAAAAATTCGTCATGAGTTGCAACTTTGTCGAATTGTGGTTCCATCGCGAAGACCAGAGTATTGTTTCGAATTTTCAAAAAATGTTGAAATAATCTTTGTTTATCGATAAAAAATGCTCGAAGATGATTTATCGGAATTTCTAGTCAAAATCAGTGAAAATGTCGAAATCTAAAAATTCAAATCAAATTATTGACTTTAAATTTCAATGAAGCATCAATTAATACGAACGAAGATGTTTTGCAACTCAATTTCAATGGTTCTTTCGAGATTGACAATTTATGCACATCGAACTTAACGAATTGATTCGATAATTGTAATATAAGTGTTTTGAATTAGTTTTTGATAGTGGTGATTTTTTTTATTTTGTATGTTTGCAATTTTTATTTAAAAAAATAATTAAATAACAAAAGATGCCAAATGGCACAAAAATTTAAATAAAAAAATTGTTACTGATAAATTATGAAGAAAATTTGATTCAAATTTAATCAAAAAATAATGAAATTTAAAGTAATTTAAATTATATTAAAAAAATTGCGTTGTTTTAACGCACAAATTAAATCTAAAAAGTGGTGAGATGGTTTGAAATTGTTTAAAATCGGCAGAAATCGGTGATCGATGTTCAGTTTTTTTATTTGAAAATCAAATGTAAATTGAATCAAAAATTGTGAATAATAAAGATCGGATTCGAACAATTGTAGTATTTCATTATTCAACGTTGTTTACAATAACAATCAAATATTATTTTATTGATTTTTTAATCAAAAATTAAATTCTGTTTAGTATTGTTAATGGTCGATTGTCAATCAAAATTTTATTTCGAATTTAAATGAAATTACATCTAAAAATGTTAATATTAAATTTTCCATTTGTGATTTCATTAAAATTGAAAAGATTGGAGAAAGCGCTTACAGAGTTGTTTATAAAGAAAACAAAAAATTATTTCTCGTATTTGAATATGTAAATATGGTTCTGCAGCGGTATCTCGATATTCTGGAGTTCAATATGGACGTGATGGTTGTGAAATGTTTTGATTATCAAATCTTCCAGGGATTATTGTTTCGTCATTTACGCCGGGTCATTCACAGAGATCTTAAACCACAAAACCTGTTTGCTGAGATGATCACCCGCGAACCACTCTTCCGCGGAGATGAAATTGATGAGCGGCAGGCAAATGCCGGTAAGACTGGTTTTTCCGTCCCCCCTCGTCCCGGAAACACTGAGTACTCAACCCCGGGACGCCACCACCGCGCTACGCCCGCTCTTACCCCAACAGTATCCAAGCTGTCATATTTTAAAGAAGATCTTATTTTTGTATTTATTCTTCCGGATGCAGAAAATATTCGCTCAGTTTTCAGTTCCGATTCATTGAAATCAATCGAAGATTTAAAATCTATTATTGCTTTTCCGATACAATCTTCGAGTTTGTAAAACGTTCCAACATATATAATAGGTTATTCTACCTAATTATATTGTCTAAAATTAAAGACAATTCCATTCTAAATTCTTTCCTAACATATTTTTGAAGAATAGAATCATTTTTAGCTTGCGAACGTCTAAATAAATTTACAATGTTTCGTACTTTTTAATAATAGCGCATGTATCGTCTATTAATTTATTAAAAAACATTATTATTCTGAATAATTTCAAAACCTTTACTATTTTCTTTAACATAATAATCCCTATCGTTATCGGTGTCTGTCGCAGTCGTAGTATTTGTTAAAATCTCTTTATTTTGCTTATTTTTATATAAAACATCAATTACTGCCAATTGAATCGCATGAGCAAAACAAAGTTGTTGATCGCTCTTTATTAATTTCACAACTTTTTGCATAACCGAAGCGCAATCCGTGGTAATGCAAACAATATCTTGATCTTTATTTAGATGTATATGAAGACCACTAGTTGGATTGAAAGAAGTTAATCTCAAAGAAGGAAAAATTTTAGGTTCATAATGATTCGGAGTAGTCTTTTTCAAAGCATTGATATTTATAGGCTCACCATAATCACAAGTCACTGTAATTGATTGTATACTATCATTGGTGATATTGAATGGTAAAGTGGATGGATCAATTGGTTGTTTACAGCCCATAATTCGACATTTTCTGTTTTGTAAGAGTATAATGATATACTATGGGAAGTGTAAAACAAATTGGTACGGTTTAGTACAAAAATGGAGGTCTTTCAGACAATCTTGAGTAAATTCTTTATAATTGCTATCACGCAGCATTTGTTAAAAATGAATGTCACTGTATCCATCATAATTCACATTCCCGCCTTGTGTTTATTTATTACAATTGACACATTAAAACAAATTAATAAAAATTGTTTGTTTTACTATATTAAAAGTAATATATAAATAATATTATTATAATATGTTTTGTTTTAATGCATCGAATAAAATTAATACAATAAACATTATAAGATATCGCGACATCCAGACATTTTGTCATTATTTCAAAATCCGTTTGACAAATCAAGTTGCTCCTGCTAAAATGAAGTGGAAGTTTAAAACCTTTCATGAACTTAACCAGGTAACTGAAGAAAAGAAGATTGATGATGAGATAATTGAGGACCTAACCAATTAACTGAAGAGATAAATACTGATCAACCTAAGCTAGTCAAACCAGCCAGACCAGTAGGGCGGCCTAGACTAGTCAGGCTGTCTAGGATAGTTGGACAGCCAATAGTAGCCCAGGCTAGCCGGGCTAGCTATGGCACTCAGACAACAATGGATATCCATGCGCCAATTGCTGAAGCCCTGGTTAGTCAGCCTAACCAAGCTATTTATTTTTAACCAAAACAAAGAGATGCTCCACAAAAATCTTCCTCACCATGGGTTTCTACATCAACAACATATAGAGGTTATCAGATTAACTTGTTGAAATATCCAAAATCAATTAAATTGAGAGATCCGGTAAATGTTAGAAAGATCAAATTTAGCTACCATGTAAAGGACATTAGTGATCGCAATTATGATCTTTTGAATATTGCACTACAAGAAGTAGGAACAAGACCAGATGGAAAGCTTAGTGAACATCAAAGACAATATTTTCGATCAGATGATGGGTTAAAATTTAAAGATATTATGAGTCTTGAAATACCAGCAATGAACTAGTCTAATTATTCCATGGCATTTATCAAAATATGCATACAAGGAAGAAAAGAAATGGTGAAAATTATCCAATATGGAATTTATCAGAATTTCGTTGTATTTAATTGTTGATGCAAGTTGTTTTGTTGTATTAATAAATCTTGTAATAATTTAGAAATTATAGTAGTAGTTTTCTAATCCAAATAATATTATAAAACTACTACTGCATTGATTTTTTTATATGTATTTATCTTATATATTTAACACTATACTACTTCTCTATAAAATAAAGAAATCATTAGAGTCGTAGTTTTATAGTGTCATTTATTTAACATTATAGAAATTATTACATAATCTTGCCTTATAATCTCTTTTCTTTCCTTTTTAAATTATGTAATGCTTTTTCTTTTTAATACTTACTGATTCTTAATCTTTACATAATTTTTTGGTTCTATTTTTCTATATAAAAAAATAAAGTAGTAGTTTTATAAATGTATTTTTAATATTTGTTACAACAATTAAACATTCTTAAAAATATTCTTAGAATAAAATAATATTTTTTTAGAACAAAATAAATTCTTTGGAATTTGGAATAAAATTTCTTCTTCTTAGAACAATTAAATATTCTTAAATGAACCAGTAACCAATCAGAAGCGTTTCTGACTAGGCTAGGGTGATCGCGACCGTTGCTGCCTAGGATGAGGACATGGAAATCGTCTGATTTTTGCACATTTTGCACTATTGACTTGCACATTTGGAAGTTGATTTCGATTAGTTTAGCACATTTGAATTGCTCGGTAACCGTGAACCAATCAGAACCGTTGCTACAGTGAACTGAAACCGTTGCTATGGTAACCGCTGCCATGGTAACGGGTGACACCCCTGAGGGGTATGTGGGCCGAATACCCATTTTTCCCTTACTATTGTCATCGAAATGAGCAAATATGCAAAGCTTCAGCTTAATTGAACATCGGGAAGTGATTGAAAAATCAATTACAAGATTTGTACCAGACAAACAGACAGACGAAGCTTATATAAAAGTGTGTAATAAAACAAAATTTAATTAACTATCATCAGTTAGTTGACAGAAATTGTTTTAATTACTCAAAAAATATTTTTTTTATTTTAATGTTATAATTATTTTAAATATATAAAATAAACAAAAAAGCTTTTAATCAACGTTTATTTGATTAATTATTAATTCATTTTCTTTCAATTACTCATAGAAAAGAAGAAAAAATTCAAAATTAAAACAAAGTTTTTTTCGTGTGTAAAAAAGGGTTGATTAATAAAACAAAATGACAAATTCTGTTATTTCAGTTAAACAAAATTTTTGCTAATTGCTCACCTCACTTGTTAAAATTATTGATTGAATTAACATAAAAAAAGGATTTTCCAGAAATATAAAACTTCCAAATTTAACGTAAATTCAATCAAGTTTCGTTCGCCATTTGATTTATTTTCAGAATTAAAACAATAATAATGAGAATAACATCCAACTTTGATTTTTTTGTTTAAATTGATAGAAAAAAGATTCAATTTTATTTATTTTCGAGTGACAAAAACCGAGGAATAATTTTTTTTATATTTTCTTTTATAATAAAATGAAGAATAATTCTTCTGGTTCATCTCATTCTTATTCTCATTCATTTTCTTTAACATTATTATTATTATTATTAGTATTCTTCTTCTTCTTCTTCTTCTTATTATTATTATAATTATAGGTTCTTGGAACATCGTCGGAATTATTACTATGAGATATTTCTGACATCAAATGTTTTATTATACCACATAAAAAATGTTTAAATCTAATATTTAAACAAACTTATTATTTTTTTTGAGAAACAATTTGTTTTATAAATCTTAAACTGATATAAATAAAAATTACTTTAATAAATCAATTTTAAATTACGATAACATTTTAAAATATTTAATCGTTTCATTTAATTTTATTATTTTTTTTTAAATCGTTCCACATAAAAATTATACATTTTACTTTTTATATTATATTAAAAACTCTCAAAATTTTTTTATTATTAGCAATTTAATTGATCTTCTTAATTTAAATAATTTTATTTTTTCAACCATTACATATTTAATTATATAAAAATTTTAATTTGTACATATTTAATATAACCTTCTTTCAAAAATTTTCATAGCATTTTTAATTTCTAACAATTATTATTATTATTATAATAATTATTATAATTGTTGCATTTTTTGTGTAATTTAATTATGTATTTCGCTTCGAAATTTTCTTTGAATAAATCATACTTTTCCGGTTCGGAAATCGCCCCCATCTTTAAATCGTTCTCTTGTGGCACCTATGAGAAAATATTCTCACAATAACTCAATAATTCTCGTTTGATTGATTTAATATTTTTTGTTTCGCAATAATATTGACAGATAAAAAAGCGACATCGATCGGAACAATCAATTTCTTTATCAACATTCGAATAACGTCGAGAGATTGTTGTTTTGCGGATTTGTTCGGTTTCAAATTGATGTGAAAATCGTTATTCATTTTTTTCATCACACCCGATGGAAAGCATAGTTTCGTATTCGGATTCAACGTTTTACTAGTCACATTTTTAGCGACACCTTTAATTAAATTATCCACCACAAATTATCTCTTTTTCTCCGTCAATTGGAGCTCTACTTTCTCCAATATAATTTTATGAATCTCCAAAATATTCGTCGTTTGAAAAGCGCCTTTCGAATTTTCTTTGTTCGCGATTTCCGCTTTCGACACATTCGTATAAATGAGCTCGTTTTGCAGAGTTTGGATTTGAAATACAAGTTTTTTGTTGCCAAGCGATCACTTTATTCGGAAAATACGCTATTTCAAATCGACGACGTTTTCTATCGGTTTTTACGATTAGTTTCACAACGGAAATATTTGTCAATGGCTTTTGATTTGTCGGAGAAAATAATGCCATGAGAAAACGCTAAAACTTTTTAACAAAAAAATTACAATAAATTTTATATAT
>MQRK01219824.1:0-11181 GCA_001938485.1 Girardia tigrina
TGCCATGGTAACCGTGACCGTTGCCATGGTAACCGCGACCGTTGCCATGGCAACCACGGTAACTAGTTACACCCCCCCCGGGGGGGGGTCTGGTGGAGAACATACATTTTTCCCCTACTATTTGTTTTTTTTGTTGAGAATGTAAATAAATTGTTTATTATTTGCTTATTATTTCTGTGCTTACTAACAATATTTTTTTTATTTGTTATATTTTGTTATTTTTAGTAAATAATAAGATTTATATTTTACTACTAAGCGTAATATTATTATTTATATTTAAAAGAAAATAAGCAATATTATATTATTATTTATATTTTAAAAGAAAATATTATTATTTATAAGATTTAGAAAGGTCAAGAAAAAGTTTTAAATTAAAAGGTTGAAAATTCAAACCTACGACACTCAAACCTACGTTTTCAAAAAGAAACAAGCTCAACCTACGCTGAATCAAGAGTGTATAAAAGAAGAAGCAAACTACCACTAAAGTAGAAGTAAAAAATCAATCTTTGAGCCACTAAGCAAAAAATCATTCTACTGAATCACTAGGCGAGAAAGAAGCAAATCTATCTATTGAACCATCAAGCGAGAAGCAAAAAATCAATTATACAATAACTAAGCAAGAAGCAAAAAATCAATTGATCTGTCAAGTTGCTGAACAGAACTATTGTTCGAGGAATTCCATACGTCTGAAAAAGGAGAAGATTAAGGAGAATCCTTTGTCTATCGGTTGAATCAATTTATAGGTTATTATAATTCATAAACTTTTAAAATCTTTAATTTTTATTTATATTAATAATTTCATAATTAATTATACTTTTGTATTTATTTTAATTGAGATAAACCCGTACCCAAAATATTGAAGGCTCTGGACGAGAACCAGACCTTTAACGTAAATAGGGCATAAGTAGGGGGTTTATATATTTTTATCTAACCTTTGTTGCAATCTATTTGTAGATAAAAGATTATTTGTAATTGTTATAAATTTTAAAATATTATTGTACTAAAACTAACTTGTCTTTTGATTTGATTTGAATTTATTAAATACTAAATCAAACTAATTAATTAAGTAATTGATTAAATTTTATCAGTCGAAAACCTTATTTAATATCAATAATATCTAGATAAACCCTTTGTTAGGTATCGCCAGAGGTAACCCCAGATAATTTAACATTTTATATTTCTTAGCAACATTCGTCGAAACGCTCTCCGGAGTGCAGGGGAACCGGAGGGCACAATTGGATACAAGCTAATTCTAACATCACAATGGTCTTTTCATACCCTCTTTTCTAGATTTTTTTTCAATTACAAATTTTCCTTTTCTTTTAGATTATTTTAAAAAAGAAAAATTACTGGAATTAATTGCAAATAAAAATTGTAAAAAAATAAATATTAAAATTGTAAATAAAAATAAATATTTATATAAAAAACGTTCTTCTTAATATTGCGTTTGTTAAAAAATTATTTCTAATAAGCTATTTTTTATGTAAATTAATTGACTTTTACTCTACAAGACATTTTAATATTTGTATTTGGGAATAGTTTTATTGCAACTTTAATTGCAATTTAGGGATTTTTTGTACAACTTGAGTAAAATTTTAAGCGTTATTTTTGTTGTAATTAATGATTATTATTTGACAATATTTTATATTAATATTTTTTAAAATTAATATTAATTAAAATTAACAACTTTAATCAATAAATATCAAATAATCTTTAATCAAAATATTTTAAATTATTTCAAAGTGACTTAAAATATTTTAATTGTGGGTTTTAACGTAAAGAGTTATTTAATCATAGATAATGTATTTAAAATGAATTAAAATACTTTTGAAAATAATTTTAAAATATTTTGTAAGGAATTGTAATTTAATAATTAGAATAATTAGAGGTTTACAAATAGAATGTTAATTGATTCACCAAGAACGATGACTATCTACGAAAGTTTTGTGGAGAGTTGTCCTGGAGGTAGTTCGAGTTGTGATGCCAATAAAAGTATTGGAAATCAGATTACTGTTCGTAATAATTATAATAATTATTATTATTATTAAGAAGAATATTTTAAATTTAGTATGTTAAGTTTATTATTTAGTAATGTGCTTCTTCCATTCAGGTGGAAAAATTTGTATTTTTATTGTTCGAGCATGATTTACATTTTTAATATACAACATAATATATTTAAAAATTAAATTATTGAAATATTAAATATTTGAATATTAAAAAGTTTGATAAAGTAAATAAGTTTCAACTGAATTTTAAAACGATTTAATAAATGTTAACAAGTATAAAAATGTATAGTAAAATAATTTTTAGATAAAATTATTATAAAATTATTAAAGTAGATATTTAACTAGTAAATCAAAAAAAATTTAAATCCATTCTTTATACAGGTAGAACTCTACTTTGCCAAAAAATTTTAATTAAAAAAATATTTTTTTTGTGATTTACTAGTTAGTCTTTAAATAGGTTTACTGGACTTTATTTATTTTTCAATTCATTTTTTGCGTAATATAAATTATTTATAATTTATAAGTAGATCGTTTTCAATAATTATTCTCCAGGGACTCCGATGGGACCGTTTATTTCCCAATTCTGAGATTTTAAAAGTTTTTTGATCAAATTTTCCCATTATAATTTATTTTCATCGAGAATGAGTAAAAGTGCAAAGATTGGTAAAAATTGATTAAGTAAAAAGACTTCAAAAATAGGTTCATATATTCCTCTAATTCTCTAAGGTTGGTGGTTCGAGCCCACCGCGGGCGATTATATATATATATATATATAGATTATATATATATATATATATATATATAGAAAGGCAGCTAATAAAAAGAATGGAATAAATAAAATCATTTAAAATAATTTAAATGTATAAAATGAAAATTTGTTCAAATCATTTTTAACAACGATTCATTTTCAAAATCTTATCAATTTAGATGCCGAATTACGAAAGCTTTACTGATAATTGTCCAAAGACAGTTTTAACTGTGATAAAAATAAAAAATTGGAAAATCATTTCGGTGTTCTTAATAATTTCTGTACTCATAATCAAAACGGAATGAAGAAATGTTCATAATACATTATCAAAATATTTGTTGAGAAATATTTTTTATCATTAAATTAAATTATTTTTTCATTTTTAATTATTAATTGAAAATTTTCTTTTTGAAAATAATTGATCAAAATAAAAAGCCGCCAACAATGAAAGTAAACTTAGTAAATAGTATTTAAAAGAAACAAATGGAAAATTTATAATCCCAAAAAGGTAGACAATCGTTTTAGAAATCCATTAAAACGGGTTTAAATTTTCTAAAGGAAAACTAGATTTATGTGAGAAGACAGCAGGGGTTACCTGATTGCTGGGAAAAGTGCAATTTATTACTAATGTAAATTCAGCCTCGAAGACTCACTTGTTCATCCTTCTTAAGAGAAGAATTATCTGGGAATGTTGTGACCTCAAATCTCTAATTTTGTAATAAAACAATGACATTGAGATGAATCAATCACCATTCTCTTAATAACTGTACTTTGAAATTGTGAGGAAAATATATTTTGGTAACATTCATAAAAGAACGCGTTTTAGTTATAATTATACATTATCGACATTTGTATAATCACGCTAAGTTTCTACACAAGATTACTGTTAGAAGAAACACTCTAATATGATTGGTCGATTCACTTTGCATGCGTCAGCATTTACATCAAAGTCCAAATGGCTCAAATTAAATTGAAAGTAAATATATAGTGAAGAAAACAAATTCTCTAAGAAAAACAAATGACCGAGTCTCAAATTCTCTGCCTTATACAAATCAATTCAAATAACCATCAATATTGTACCCTAAGTGTGTCACATATTTTGAAATCTCAAATATTCCATTCAACAATAATTCTGCCTTTATTATTATCTCACAAATTCATCTAATCTATCAGCTCTCAACAATTTTGATAAACGAAAATAAATTTGATTGGCGAAAGAACTATTTTGGTTAATAAAAAGACTAAATTGGTTCAAGAATAAACTAAACAGGCTGGTAAAAAGACTAAATTACCCATAAAATTGTAAATAATTTTTATTACAATCACTTTAGATCATCCTTACGATAATCGATAGTTGAGCTTACAGTCATCGATATGGTTAAAAAAGATTAATAATTCTAATCAGGTCATCTCAACCAAATCTGTACTTGAATAATCTTTACAAAATATTAATTCGATTTATTCATTTAAAATTTTAAAATAAAATTAATCAAACCATTCAAAATTTTACAATTGTATAAAATGAAAAATAAGTGTAAACATTTATTCTAAATTAAATTAGTCTCAGATAATGCAAATGAAAATATCAATCATTCCTCTGCGTAGAGAGACAATCATAAATCAACACACAACATTCAAACATAAAATGTCGAGCATTTCTCATACAAAGAAATTTGTATTTTAATTTAATAATGTTATATATCACGATAATATAATTGAAAAATTAATAATAGTAATATTTTATAATCAATAAATAATAATAATTTTGAAATTTGAAAGAAATTAAGAAACAAATAATTGCAAAAGAAGAAATCTATTATTCTTGGGATAAATTGGGAATCAAAAATAATGATCAAAGAGCGAATAGAAGCGATCCAAACATGTACTTTTAGATAAGCAACATACTTCTGTGTTAAGTAGTAAAAGATTGTAGTCATCATTATTTTCCAAACAAATTTAAACAAATAATCTCTCATTTAAGGAATTCCTTTTGACTTTATTAACTGCTCTGACAACATAATGTATTGATTCATGCAAACGTTCCATAAGGTTTTTTGCAACCAAATTATGTCGATGAATGACAATTACCGATAATACATTAGGTATAGCTTGTTTTAAGTATGCCAGAAAGCATTGGTGTCGTTCTACCATTGCCGGAACACCATCAGTACTAATGGAGATGATATTAGTCAAGGGTATCGAAAAATCTTTTTAATTGAGTAAATAACGTTTTACATTTGTTTTTAGTTTCCAAAAATTTAACAAATAACAATTATTGGGAAATTTTTATTCTTTTACAAATCTCACATAAGCGAAAAGTAAAGCTTCATTTCCTGGTAATATTGACTCATCAAGCTGTATGGAGAATTCAGATGTTTTTCAATAGTCACATAAAGAGTTTTCTACATTCTGAGCAATTTCGTCGATTCTTCGTACGGTATTATTACTAAGTGGAATTATTTTTATAATATCGAAAGACGGTTTGTGCAATACAGTGCGTATTACCTTACAGTTGGTAGAATAAGTTATTCTCCAATAGTGTGCGGCTTTCTGGATTTCATGATCATTAAAAAGAAATGTATTAAGAAGCACGCAGTCTATCGACATCTCTTTTATATGTTGCCCTTGTGAGTTCTTGCTGTGTCGGTGTTTTCAAATATTTTTCTTTGATTGGTTGAAAAAAAACGTTAAATCCTTGACTTTTTTGTCACTATTGATTTTGATTTAATGTTCCTTAAGCTTAGAAAGTTTCATTGAATAATTTGACATCGTTTTATTACATAGAAGACAGAAAGGTAAAGTCACTGTTTTTTAGTGACGGAATAAAGGCATATTTCATATATTCAACATTGTATTGTCTGCATTTTTTCTTCGGCTCACTCATACTCTTATCTGACAAAAGGGACCAAAAAGATATATCAACAATAATAATAATAATAATAAATAATTCAAAATTAATTAACGACAGAATTATTTTTTAATCAACTTAAACAAGAGTATAACTTTGCTCAAATAAATTTAAATTGAAGTGATATAAATTTTATTCAATTATTTTCATTAATAGTTTGCGGAGCTCACATAGATTTTTGAATTTTAATAGCTAAACATTATTATAAAAATGAGAATTTATTTAAAATATAATTTTATAAGAATATAAAATCAAAATGAAAACATAAGTATAATTTTTTAATAAAGATGTTTTTAAAAATGAAAAAATCATAATAATTAACAAAAAAATTCCAAACCAATCGAAATTTATTAATTTCGACGGTTTAACCGTCATCGTCAGAACAAATGATTTTTCAAACGAAATTTACTTATATAGTGCAGTTAATGTAATCAATGCGTCATCAGTACATCCTTAAAAAACTCTCAACAAAGTTGTAGAGAATGCAGTTTGAACGTTAATTTTAGGATCCAAAGATCTTATATATAACGCTTCACATGTCACTGTCTCCCAATAATTTTTAAATTGAGTGCACAGAATTTTAAAGTGTTGTGAAATTATATCTCCTTTACAATGTCTTCTATGTCCTGCAATGTTACTCCCACCTTCATTGCGACTGTGTTCCTGGATTCTCTTACAGAGATGATGTGAAGTCTCTCCAATGTATATGGCATCACAGCCATTACATATACGAGAAATATGTATTTTAATTAGTAATTATGATATAATTATTAAATATAAAATATAATATTAGTAAATATAATCAAATTATTATTAAATAAATAAGTCATCAAATTTGTTCTTAGACTTTTTAAGTAAAATTAAATTTCGAAAAATTTGATACAAAAAGTTCAAAGAAAACAAAAATTATTTTCCTTTTAAATTAAAATTACTTTAAAAAATTTTATTTTTTCAATAATAAATTTACATAAACCGAAAGCAGAAACAAGAAAACGATTTTATGAAGGAGAAAGAAAATAATTTTTTTAATTTTTAAAAAAATTTTTTTGAAAATTATTTTTATTCTGATTTTAGTAAAAAAAATAATTTTAATTTCAGGAAAATTTTCTGTTAAAAAAAATCCCACGAAATTCTCAATTGTTTGTTTTGGGATAATTTGCGCTCGTTGGTAAACGGAGAATTGTTCTTCTGCCTCTTTAGTCGCGAATGTCGGCGGCGGTTTGAGGGAGACATTTCGGTCACTTCATTTTTATTCTTATTTATTTAATTTTATTTTCTTTCGCCAATTTTCTTACTCGAATTATTTATTCATAAATTCTTTTAAAAAGGAATTTTTGTCTAAAAATAATAATTAAAAATTATAGTTTTCTTAGGAGAAGTGAAAGAAGTCGTTGTTCATATTGTTATAAAGAATAATTTTAATCTTTCATAAAAGTTGTGTAGAAATAAATTTGTGAAAAGACAAATACCAAAAAGTAAATAGTCGAAAATCAAAAGAAACATAAGTTATTCCTTCGAGCTTCCAAAGAAGTAATACAATAGTTGTATAACAGCAAAGTAACCATCAATGGAAACCTTTGTACACCTTTGACACCATCTGAGGTAATTGATAATGATTATTGTGAAGGTCGGGCTCAATTTCAAAATTTTTGAAACAATTAATTTTTATAAAGAATTTCTGAAATAATTAAATATTTAAAATCAAAAGTTTTTAAAGCAATTTTAAGTAAAAAAATATGTATTTCTTAATTAATTTAAAAAAGTTATTTTCGAAAAATAATCAAATTTTAATTGTAGAGTACAAACTTAAAATGAAATTAATTCGGAAATAATGGATTTTTAAATAATTGATTTAAAAGAAATATATAAAGACAAGGATAATTATGTTGTACTAATTTTAAAAGCTATTCTAAAAAATAAAATAAGAAATTTTGTTACCAGAGTTGTAAAGTAAAAAAAACAGATAATTTTAAATTTTAAAGTCAGTTTGAAATTCTGCAAATTAAAGATTTAACAAATAAACCGTTTTCGTAAATAGAAATAAATATTAAGACTTTCATCATTAATGTATCGTAATAATAATAAAAATTTGAATATTGTAAATTATTTTGTTGTATTTACATCGTATCTAAAATTAGGATTGTATTTAAAATAATTGTAGGTAAAAAATGCTTTTAACTGAAATATTGATAATAAAAAAACATTAAAATCTTTATTAATGTTTCACAAAAAAGAAATAACATTAAACTAATTCTAAAATAATAAAAAATCATTATGGTTAATTTAGTAAACATATGACTATAAAATTATGTTGGTTTTAATTTATAAATAGTGAAATGTAAATTTTCAGAATAAATAGAATAAAAAATTTTCAATTTTAAAATAACTTATCAGTTTATTTGTATTTATAATTTCATATTTTTATATAAAAAATCTGGTCAAAAAGAAAACGAAAAAGTTCCTCAAGAAACAATTTTTTTATAAAAAATATTGTTAACTAAAAATTGTTTGAATAATTGTTAATTGTGTTAGTAATAAATTTTTGGTGTTAATGAATTCTAATATTGATCAAGAACCCAACAATTATCACGACCATATGATAACATAAGTAATACAATATTTGGTTTAGTGCCATGATGTTTTTAAGTCAATTTTTTTCCAATTCAAAGTAGCCCAATCCCGTATTATGTAAGCTCTTTTTATTCGATAGTAAAGGAAGTGTTCCGTACTCTTAAATTTTTTTCTAAACTTTTAGTATGGCATTCGTATGTCGCCCTATCACCAATGATAGACATTATGACGACAATTCAAAAAGGGTCTGTATAGGCGAATTCTCGAATGACAATGGGTCATGAGGTTTTTTGTTTTTTTTCAAATCGAACAATCCATGATTTATCATTCTGCTGTTCATTGATTTCCTTGAGTTCCTTTGACCCATCGGCGATATGGACAAGTTTCACACAGATATTAGCGAACATGAAATGAAAATCGCGAAAAGTATTAATCAAATCTTCATATTCTGTACACATTATTATATGACATTCATTACAGTAGTTAATTGCGAATTTTTTAATCATCATTACGAGAAAGTGCTGTCCGACGATATAAAATTCGATGATGATTCTCGAGATTCATTTTTGATTTGGCGAGAGCCATTGAATCGTGCTCTTCACAGCAACTGTTTCTTCTGCAAGACAAAATTAATCCAGGAATATCCATTTGACTGGAAAAATTGTTTATTTAAGTCAGTTAATTAAAATATCCGAATTTGTCATGTTATTTACTTGTTATTTTTCTTTAAATATATAATTCTTTTTGTCAGGCACAGAAAATTGATATTGAAAACCTAAATACTACTGAATAAAAAACTAATTTTTTTCATATTTGAATATCCTATGATTATTAATTTTTGTTCATTTCATTCATATTTTAAATATGTGAAAAAACATTGTTTTTTGTAACCTACAAAATTTTTTGGATTAACAAGACAAAGGTTCTATAGAAACGGCCCAAATTTGGAAATGTGCATTCTTAATCATCTGTGAGTGAATATTTTCTATACCATAAGAAACAACAATATGGTTGACATACTGGAAATGTTTTTTTAAATGGGGCAAATGTGTCATTTGTCTTGTTTACAAATTTTTCACAATAATCGACATGATAAGAATGTGGTGTAAACTTTCACTCTTTATTTTTATTGAACTTATTTTATTTTTATTGAATTTTATTTTTTTTATTAATTATTTTGAAAATAATTTAATATGGGGTGGGACAAATTAGTCATGGGGCAAATTTATCATTTTATTCTAGACAACAATCTCTTAATGTTCAAGTATCTTCCTCTCGTCAGAAACCACAACCTGACGGTGTTGTAGTGCAATTCATTCCATCATTTCCCTCTCGTCAGTAACGTTAGAGTCAACATCCACTTTATTATGTTGGTTCAGTTGTTCGATGTGTCAGTGGACCAGAACAAGGATTGTAAATTCAATACGTGCGAAAAAATGGCAATAGTATGAACAAGGCAATTATCTACCCTCCAAGGGTCGACATATCATTTTATAGCAGTGATGACATTGTCCGTATTCTTACTCAACCTAAAAATGGTGCATTTAATTTACTACTTCTCGGATGATTTGATTGAATTCTCTACTCATTTGAGATAATTATTTCGCAGTCTTTTATCTTGCTAATAAATATTCTTGGTTATTGTTTTTCATCACGTTTTGTACTATTAATTCCATTGGAAGATGTAGACAACTCATCATGGGAGTACGACCCAGACTCCGATGATGAGCTATTAAGGTCGAATTGAGCAGAGGTGTCGGGTTTGGCGGAAAGGTTCACTCAATTGATGGGTGCGGGGGGAGGCCGCTAGTGAAAGAACCCCTGTGGCAACCAGGGCCGGTGCAGAGGGCGCCTTCGGGCCGATGCATGCGGCGAATTTATTTAGGTTCCAACCGGGCACTTTTGCTCAACGATAAAAAAAAATAAAAAAAAAAGAATTGTTGTGAAAAATAAATTTTAGATAAGTAAACGTCTTGAATATTTTTTTAAATGACAGTTAAAGTATATGACGAATTTACTAAAGGGTGGGGCAAATTCGTCGTGGTCAGATTTTTGCAATTTAATCGGTCATAAAATAATTCATTCCAAGAATGACTAGAGGTGTTTGTAAAGCGTGTCTATACCGGCAAAAGTATCACTTAATATTGAAGATCATAACTATGTAGAAATTTTTATATTAAAAAAATGTAAAAAAACTGACGAATTTGCCCCACCTCACCCTGTATATTAGGGTGGGTCGAAAATTTTTTTTTCTCCAAACATGCCTAAAAAGTTGTGCTTATGCTAGAAAATGAAATATCCATGCAAAAGACTGCTGTTTAAAAGGGTTTACAGGTCCCAACTTTTGTTTGTATGTATTAGTACTATCCCAGTAAAAATGCTCGCACACGTGCCATTGTAAATTCATCCTGCAAGCAGTCACACGCTTGCAGAAAGACCCTTTTTGACATGCCCTATTCACAAGTCCAAGCTAACGCGTGCATGTATAGAGAGGTTAATTCACGGAAGCATGTGAGCGTGAAATTTTTTACAGGGATAATGTATTCGACATTGATTTTCCTTACACAGTAATTCCTTTTGGCTAGCAATGGCGACTCCCACTTATCAATATCAGTGTCAAAGTCTGTATTATCAATGTCCAACGGAATTTGTTGCCAACTGTTGCGTGTATGAACTTTAGACCATTGTATGTCTCTCACATTATGTCTAGCGGCTAGTGATTAACCCAAAGTAACATAGAGAGAGAGAGAGAATACGTCTTTTTCCTAAACAAGAGTATAATTTAATGACAACTTCACTCTACGAGACAGCCCAGTGAAAAAAAATCCATCTCACATGCTGCTGCTTAGGAATGAATGAATAAACAGACACCTTCACATAAGCACTCACAAAGACAATTTCTTCTGAACAATACTAACACACACACTACAGTCAACACATAATCCACA
>MQRK01219824.1:20266-37720 GCA_001938485.1 Girardia tigrina
CAGGTGAATTGATTATTAATTAGTGACCTGAAGATGACGGTAGATCCGTCGAAATATATTGTCTTAAAATATATTTTTAAATGGATGACTTTGGTTATTAAAAGAAGATTTTCACCCGGACTTCATTTTTTCTACAAAGTTTCTTTCATTTTTGGTCTTGAAATTGAATAAAAATGTTTTTATAACCAGAATATTATAAGGTAGGTCCTTAAAATATATTTATAATATGACATTTAAATGAGTTAGTTGCAAAACTGAAGGATCATATCGGTGTCGAATATGTAAAATTGTGTACGGATGTGGTGTGTTTATTTGAGTGTGCTGGAATTGCAATTGTGATCCTCCCACCAGTTGGAAAATTGATACTTTATTGTATTTGCGATAACTGATCATTCGAACAGAATCAACACTTTTAAAATTAATGAAAATTTATTTATTTGATAAAATTTTTATTTAAAATGTAATAACATAGCGTAATTTCTAATATAAGTCATATTTATCGAAAATTAAAAGTTTAAAGTTTAATTAAAGACATTTTAGAGATTTGAAATAATTTTAAAACTTGTTTTAATTATTTTTTTATAATTTTATAAAATATTTGACAGTTAAAAGAATAATAAATGCTAATAATCATTATTACAATTCCAGAAACAACACTATAAGACTGATGACAAATGGTCAAAGAACTTCCGAGAGTTGTGATGACTCTAAATGTTAAAGTAATAAATGTGTGTGTAGTAATTGTGTCGCTGCTCTTGACAGTACTGACATGATATACAGACTATCGAGACTTAAGAATACCGAACTGGAGGATTCGTCCCTCTCAAATATTGTGCTACTAAAAGAGTATCACCTTTCTGACTCCAGCAAAAAGATTGATTTGTCAATGCTTGTACAGTCGAACAAGTTTTCATTTTCAATTCATGATCCTAAACGTTCTTTAGTGATCAATGATTTGGTGAATAGCAAATTTGGTATTTTAAACATTAAGAAGTTCCGCTTATTGATATTTCATATTGCATTAACATTTAAAAAGAGCCCTAACAGACTAAATACAATGTTTAGTAGATCAAGTTTAGTCGCTAACAGGGTCGGACATTCGCATAGATCATAATGTCAAAATGCCTAAATCTAAGAAATACATTCGTCACACATACGAACCTTTCGCCGTCGTCGACAACACGAAGTCTTGTTTGCTTTTCGATCTCGCGAAACATGTCTCAACCACAACCAAAATAATTACGTCCGACAGTTGATGCTACCAAATTTGTTTGGTAATTTAATTTTATAATCCACATCTTTTCCAAACAAAATATTTGAAAGCGACATGTTCCTCGGATGGTATTTCTATGTCTACAATTTGAGATGCCTTTCAAAGTGATGGGATCAATTAATAAAGTTAATTATTACTGCTTAATATTTATATTTCTTGTATTTTATTCGATATTGAGTCTCCATACTTGTAAGAAGTAAGAAATCAGAGAGTCAGATGTCGTTTAGGCCTTACTTTGATCTTCTTCCTTTTGTACTTTCGTTTTCAAGAATATGACCCCAACTTCGTAAAGGTGAGACAAATATTATGCATCGGTTTTACTCATTTAATGTTGTGTTTCCCTGAAAGTATCGTACGCCATTTAGGTGGGACAAAATCTTATTTTCGTATTAGTTAGAAAAGAAAACCAAAGGGTTATGGAGAACCAATATTTACGCTACACGAAAATTAAGTGATAATTGAGGAAGTTTATCAGATGAGTCTATCGGACAATGGGAAGATATTCTACTTTACTCAATCTCTCTCTACCTCTCAGAAGGAGGGGACGCTACTGTCTCCTACTTATATGATGCAAGTTGTATATTTCCCTTTCCTTCTAGAATCAAACAATGGTTTCTACTCCGTTCTCATTGCGTATACGCTACAACCGGATAGACGCAACGAATAATACTCATTTGAAAACATCAGCAAAAGTATGAATCTAAACGGCCTCTTTTTGCTCCAATCCACAGAGCAGTCGACCACGAACTCGTTGCAATTGAAGCGTTATCGTTGGTCGAATCGCCATTGGGTAGTAATAATTTTAAAATAATTATTATTAGATGATTTTTGTCAAATGATTGGACTGTGTTTTATAACTATAAAAAGTCATCAATTATTGAAATCGCATTTCGTTTGAATAATGTATAACTCTACTTTAGCATTCCTCCTGACATTCCTCGCGGGGTCGGCAGTTCAAATCTTTGGTTTCGAATGTGAAAATTCAGCCGAATGTTCCTTCATTTGTCGTCAATGCATCTACAACAATCCCGGGTTTCTCGAACCAGCAGAATGTTGCGACCTTTGTGTCAATAGGGGTCTCAAAGGTGTACAAGGTTGCCATTGGAATATGAAACGTGGACACCGATTTCTAAGAATATAATGCAAATATCACGCGTGATGTAATAAATTAATTATTATTTCTTTTTAAAAATAAATACTGTATTTTGATCTCTTTTTGTTTTGTGGAAGACCTAACGACGAACTGTTCATCCTCGAAGGGTAGACTGAGTTATGGAATGACTTTAGTCCTGATCTTTGACTGAAGAATCGGTGTTGACAGAAGGAAGGATTAAGTCAAGTACGTATATGCTAGTTGTCGAGAACGTAACTGCTTCTCTTGGACTCACAAAGAGAGGCTTACGTTTTAGAAATCAAATGAATAGCTGAGATGATCATTATAATTTTTGTCAATGCATAAATAGACCCATTTTGTCTGAAGCTATGATAAAAAATAAAGAGGAACTTCTATTTCTGCAACCAATGTGTCCCATATTGTTTTTTCTGAAATTTAATCATGTTTAAAATGAGAAGGATTTATAGTCTCATAGGATGATTTTCAGGGTTTGCTGGAGTATCTGGGCAGGCTTTGCTTCAAGGATGATGGAGAACCTTCGAGTCTTAGTTAATATATAAAAGACGACATTCTTCTTTATAAAATTTAACTTTAACTTTTAATATTAAGGCACAAAAATCGGCGTCACCATATTATTATTTGTGGCTATTTTTTACTAAATATTTACGTTTAAAACAAACATCACTTTCCAAATAACTTGAAGAAGTAACGTTTAGGTAAATAAGAATGTACATTCAGTTTGAACATGTCTTCCGATTAGCCAATTTAAGCGAACTATGGTCACTTCGGGAACTAAGACATTCTTCCTTTTGAGTTTGTCGAAATGATAATGAGCCTGGACGCCATTGAAACGAATATCGTCGCTACCAAGCTGTTAAATTGTGCTCTTCTGGAGACACAAGTTGAGGAAGCAAAACGACTTCCTCAGAATAGAATCTCTCTATTCAAGGACAGGACAGGCGTCATAATTTGTCTCGGGGGTTCGATATTTTGTTAGTAAACTTTTAAAAATTAACTTTGTACACTTCTTGGAACCACCGTCTGACTTTTCGATTTCCGTAAATCTCTTCTATAAAAAATCTTTATTTCCATTTATTTGAAGAACCTTCTTGAGCTTAAGCAACTGCTTCTTTGCACTAATGGAAAGAGGAATAAGCGTGTCATATTTCAGAAGTGTTATAAGCATTGCTCAAGATAAGATATTTTTTATCCTTTAAAGACAATGGCCACATAAAAATGACGGTCTTCCCATTGTAACGATAGGTTAAAAGAATGTTTCCCTTAAGTAAATGTCGTACAACCATTTCAAAACCTCTTTTATCATGATGTATCGTTCTCCTTCTGGAGCAACCTGTAACAAAGCCACAAAAGATGACCTTCTAAGAAGTAAAGAATCTTCCCTAGCGAACCATTGTGTAATATTCAGAAACTTTCCAAACGAAATAATTTCCATTCATACTCTTCTTGTAAGAAGATTGTTCGAAATGTATCGAATGTATCATAATGTGAATCAAAAGAGTTTACAAAGCCGACCCCCTATTCTCTGTTCAATGACTTATTCTGTTTAAATTTATTTTAGCATTATTTATACATTTTTTTGAAGAGCAATAATAAAAAGTAAAGTAAATGAACAAAAGATCATAAAGATCGACAAAGAGTACAGAGATATAAGAGATTAAATCATTCGGAAAGATACAGTAAATACACAATCAAATATGTTATATATACATAGAAATATCACAAAGTTTCCATACAAAATACAATTGGGGTTAAATTTGTCGAATTAGAATAAATTAACAAAAAACTCTACTTTTACAAAATGTTCCTCAAAGTGAACATAGAAATATAAAATGATAATATCTACAAAGATGCGGCTATGGCCGCTAGAGTCTTCATAGGGGTATGGTACGACATTATTTGATTTCAGAAGTGTTTGTTCAGAAACTGGAGGACAAAAAATTTTTTCATGAAGAGATTCGATGATCAAAGAGTACAAAATAATAATAGTAATTTTATATTTTTAATATTTCTTTTGTGACAATAATTTCGATGCAAAAGTTGTTGATGGTCAAGTTCATAACCTCATTACTTTTATATATGATTTCTTTTACAGAAAGAAAACTGATACTGGGTGATATATGACGCCAAACAGTTTTTGTGAATCTCGATACAAATATAATATGAGTAGAGGACTAATTTTTCGATCTTGGTCATTATCGTCAACTTATACAAAAAGTTGTGATATCATTAACCAATTAACTAAATTATTTAATAAAAATGGTTACTCAAAATCAATTTTTGAGAAATTGAGCAAAGAAACAATTTATATATTAATTAATAAACCGATTAAAAAGGATAAAGAAGAACCACCAACTTTAAAATACGTTTTAAGTATTCAATATTCCGAAGGATTTGAGCATTTTAAACGTTCAATTTTAAAATTTGTTAATAATTCAAAAATAATATCACAATCATATAAAATTCAAAATGTATTTTGTAATGAATTTCCAGCCCCATTTGGATTATTATCAGATCTCGTATATCAATTTACATGTAATGGGAGTAATGTCACATACACCTGTCACCTCTCTGTAGGAGAACCCAAGAGCATGGTTTTAATGTGGGTGGGAGTAATATTGCAGAACACAGAGATGGTTGTAAGTCGAACGAAAACATAAACATAAATGATTTTAAAATTCTGTGAACTCGTTTTAAAAACTATTTGAAGAAGGTGGCCTGTGAAGCACCTTATATCAGATCTTTAGATCCTAAGATTAATGTGAAAACGGGTCTCTGTAAAACCATATTGAGGGTGTTTAGATGATATAACATTCATGGTGAAATTCTCTCTGTTAAAGAAATTGAACAATTTTATGATTTAATACAACATAACAGAAATTGTTTTAAAAATTTAGTTTGAGTGCTTTACGGCACATGTTCTGATTGGAGGAAGAATAGGAGGAAGGAAGGGAAAGAGGAGAGAGAGTTAGAGATAAGTTTTAGAACTTTGAGGAACAGGAGAGCAGTCTAGCAATAGTAAGCCCATAATAGAAAGCTATCGTCTTCTGCTGAATTCAAAGGGAAACATTGGAAGCAGCAATTACAGTGCCAAGCTGACTGAGTTGAAGAAACTGAGATAAAATGCCTCAATTCTGCCATGCATAGCAGTACTATCCAAGGCGAACAAACCTGTGTGGGGTCAGTAACAGTCAGTACAAACATTCGACAAATAACGATCCAAAATCTAATACGGATCAACAGTAAGCTCAACAGATAACTACCACAACCCATGATCCTTTTCAAAACAGAGTCGGAATCACACTTATCAAAGATAGACCCTTCTTAAAGGATATATAATACAGCTTTCGGATCGTATAGCATTTCTTCAAAATGGAGTGTGGAAGGCTTCCACTTGCAGAGTATAGAAAGAGTGACGAATGGATTGAATTTTATATTCATCTATGGCCGAGGTTAACCCAACTCCTCCATTGACTCGGTACACGTAGATATATGAGTAGATGTATTGTATGGGACTCCTAGAATTGTTTTCACAAATCTCTAAATATTCATATCTCATCCTGTGAAAGACTCTGTAAACGTGCGCAATGGAATGAGCGAGTTAAGAAATTTGAAAGTAAATTTGAAGTGTTCAAACAATATATAAGATTGTATTTTTGCTACAGAAGGAGTGTCGACATGATTTAGGTCATCAAGGACTGAAGAGATTAATTTAATAAATAAATAAATATAAATAATTCTTAAATATGTAATTTAAATATAAATAAATATAATTCTTTTATACACAGATTGCAATTAAAAGCGCTCAATGAGCCTAACATTATTTATAACTTGAGCAAAAACCATAAGGAATTACAAACCATGTTCATTTTGCATGAATACAGAAAATAATTAATCAAAGTCTCCTGCTCCAAAAGCAATTTCAGCCTCAGAGGAAGTTATAACTGAGTAGATTGTTTAGATGTACTCTGCTGACAAGTTGGTCTACTTCTTGACGATGAATTTCTTCAATCTGATGAGATGAGCATGATGAAGAGTACAATCCTTAATCTGAAGAAACGCCTATATTGAAAAATCAGGGACTAAAATCCGGAGAGTTAGCTCGTCTAGTTACCTTGGGCCATACATTTTTATGAGTTTATCCAATTAGCTCTGAACCAAGTTTGAAGTTTTGGATGGAGTCCATCCAGGATTCGATGGAGTCAATTCAGAGTTGGTCATAATTTTTCAAAACCCACACTTTAGTAATTTTCATTTCTTTGAAGAAGGCCGCGGGCATCTTCTTACTATCAGAGGAAACTTGTTCAAATATCATGACTTGGCAGGATAATTTATCTGGAATTTACGTTTAACACTGTCAGAGACATTCTTTGTGTCCTCCACACTGATATATCTTTCCTTCTGATTGTTAGAGTCTGATTCAATAGTGCGAAGAAAGTGAAATGCATGTACCTCTTCAGAATTTTGAAAAAACTCTATAGATTTATAGAGTTTTCATTCTATTTTCATTAATTTTAATATAAATTCAAATAGAGTTCAAAAGTATTAACTTTGAGCCAAAAGATTCTGTTCAGGAATCAAATTTGTTGAAATTATAATTACCCACTTTCTTTTTTTAAATGATTCTGATTTTCCAATCGAAATCAATTATTCGAAAGACGAGTGTACATAAATACATTACGCTTTCTATGAATGGGCCCGAGTGATTTTAACGATTTCGTTGGCATAATCGTAATGGACAAATTCGAAACCTTTGATTTGAAATTAGTGATTACTTGGGCAACCAAAAAAAAAAACCAACAAAAACCTCTAAGGTCACTCTGCGACTAATATCTACATTTTTACTAAACATAAAAAGGTTATCAGGTATGTATTAAATTACATTAGAACACGTGTCTCAACACTGTGTTCTTGAATATGGGGCTCAAAATCAACATTGGGAAAACAAAGATCCTGAATCTCAATGGAGCAAAGTACATTAAGGCAAGAGACGAGCTGAATGCCGGAATAGAATGGGTGGACGAATTCTGCTACCTGGGATCGATAATTAAGTCAAAATTTGCAATTGGAACAAAAACCTCTAGAAAAACAGTTTTGGTAAGGTTGTGTTTTACAAAAAGTAACATCTGGGAAATTGTTTTAGGTCAATTGAGTCAAACTTTTGCCAGATAAGTCATAAAAGTGAAAATTCTGCTTGATAACTTGTCACTGATTAGTTTAGATTCAGACATTGAATAAAGTGTTGTATATTAAAACTTGTTAAAATATTTTGAATAATTTTATATTTATTCTAAATGTAATTAATATTAAAAGAAAATTATTATTTTGAAAAAAATTGTCTTTTTAAAGATAAGCACAGTTTTTTGTTACAAAAGCGTTTGTCTAAACGTTTTAAGTTCTGTGTATGTTAAAAGTGTGAAAAAAATGAAATAAAGTTAAGCGCGTTTAACGACATTTTGATTTTGATTTAAATCAGTTTACGCAAGGTTGGCTACCTCCAGTGACAAACGAAGATAATTTTCCCGACTCAAACATTGACCTGGGTGTATTGATCGCTTTTTCTTCAAACGAGGAGAGGATGCAGCAGATCTGAATCGTTGGTACAGCAAAAAATTTTCTGTTTCTCAATTCTCAGAGGAAGGGGTGGACGGCTGCGGCGATGGCGCTGGTAAGGTCACTCTGCGACTAATATCTACATTTTTACTAAACATAAAAAGGTTATCAGGTGTGTATTAAATTACATTAGAACACGTGTCTCAACACTGTGTTCTTGAATATGGGGCTCAAAATCAACATTGGGAAAACAAAGATCCTGAATCTCAATGGAGTAAAGTACATTAAGGCAAGAGACGAGCTGAATGCCGGAATAGAATGGGTGGACGAATTCTGCTACCTGGGATCGATAATTGAAAGTGGAAGAAGTTCAGGTACGGACATCAAAGTCAGAATTCAGAAAGGAGCAACGAAATTACGGACGATCAGACCAGTGTTCAAGAACAACAAATTGTCTCTCCGGAATAAGAAGAACATAATTAGCAGCTGTGTATTCCCGGTGGTTTACTACAGCTGTAAAAATTGGAGGACAAATGAAGCACACGTGAAAAAGCTAAAAGCCTTTCACAATCTATGTACTCGGTGAACTTTGGGGATTTCGAAAGCCGAAAGGATCAGGATGGATGAGATATCAATTGGACTGCAAAGCCCAATGGATATCATCGCGCGGAGAAGAATCGTACACAATACCAAGGTCGATTTAGGAGAATGCCCGGAGAACGTCAAGCAGATCAATGGATACGAACTCATCGGAGGAAAGAAGATCAGCGGTCGGAGAAAGCAACATCTGGTAGAATGTCTCAGAGTGGATGCTCAGGAAAACTTACTGAAAATGGATGGAAAGATCGAGAAAGTATTCCGACTGAAGAGAATCCAAAGAAGCGGGGACGAGCAAACACTAAGACTGGTGCTACCTCGTTTGAAAGAACACATTTGCCCGATGGATGCCTGTTACAAACAATATGCGGAAGTGAAGGAGTTAAATAGGCATCTCAGAAGAGATCACGAAGGAGCAGAGCCAATCCCGCGGAAGAAGAGAGAAAAGAAAGCCCAGCCACGTCGAAGAGAGTAAAACATCAATGTCAACACTGTCCGAGGGAATACAAGGCCGCTGGTTTCCTAAGGATTCATATTCAGAAGAATAAATAATATATCCAACGCCCAGAGAGAAGAAAACTTGGAAGAAGAGAACAAGGAAGAGCCGACATCAAACCAATCCAATCCTCAGTTTCCGGACGCAACTGTGAGTATGCCGAGGATACAGCCGAACGACGAGGCCGAAGAGACGCACCTACAATACCGACTGCCAGCTGATTACAAGACTGCAAGAGGACAATTCAAGTACGCATTTCGCTGTTGTTACGCGTCTACCGTAACAGCCAACGGCATGTACGGCCATGGTACCAAGTTCCATGGTTGGTCGTTCGTTATTGGCAGGCCGACTGATCAGAGGCGGAAGGCCACTGACCCCGTAGGAGGCCTACCTGGGGGCCCTTAAGGACTTTAGTTTGGGTGGACCCTCTAAAGAGCCTTAGGCTCAATACCATTACAGAGATGGGAGGCCCACATCAGATAATTATTAAAGGGATTGTAACTTGTTCAATTCCGTCGATAGAATCAGAATGAGAATCGACAAATCTAGTGCATCAGCAGAGTCAAACCGAGGACTTAACCACCAAAAAGAATATGTGAAACATACTGTAGATAAGGTCTATGAGACGGAGACGAAGTCCACATGAACGATGGTCAACAACCTTCTTTATCCATAATAACATCTTCAATTAGTTAATAACTCGAATTATAATATTTATTCCAAAATGAAATTATTTATTTATTCCTAATTTATTATTAGAAACGTTTTAATTTAAGTTAAACGGATATTTTTTAAAATCGAATTATATACGAAAAATGAAATTGAAAATATCCTCCAAGATAATTGAAAGAGTCCTGGATAAGACTCAGCGGGGGGTCGGGCTTGGCTTACGTTAAGGGAGGCCAACTGGGGGGAGAATCAGTTGGGGAATAAATTACCCGTGGGTACGGTAATATTCATTTTAACCATCATTTAGAAAAGAATATTTATAATCAAAATAATTTTATTCCAATTGAAAACAAAAAATTGTAAATTCCTTTAAAACACGATTTTTTGATGTATAAGAGTAATATTTTCCAGAAAATCGAGTCAAATCAGATAATATTGAAATCGGCCCGGTGTATCTGTTCTCAACAAGCTGACAAGACCGCTCCCCGCCAACATCACGCCGACCTCCCCCCATCGACCAAATATTCCGTGATCAAAGCGCAAATTTATCAGTTACATCTTTAACAAATAGAAAATAATTAGTTTAATTTTCCAAGGAAAAATAATAATTATCAAACTTTTTTAAAAATTTTAATACAAATAAAATTTTTACTTTGTTTTTATTTAGGGGCATTATAACAAATAGAATTTTTTATATTTAATTATAAAGCATAGAATTTTTTTTGCTTAAATATAAAACATATGACGAAAGTGTTTTCGAGCATATCATGAACGAAATCAGCCATGATAATCCGGATTTTTACAATATGCTGATTTTATACCCTTTTAGCACTTGGACAAATTCAAAGTGTCCCCTTCCAAGATTTGGCCAGAACACATCAAATCCTGCAGAATCTATGAATTCTGCAATAAAAAGGTTTGTTACAAGATATATTTGCAATTTAATTGTTTCAATCAATAATTATAACATGGAAGTTTTCAGTACCAGAAGAAATGAAGTCCTTAAAGTTTATATTTTTAACAATCAAACAAAAAGATTAGAATCCAATATTGCAATATGCCGACTCCATTCTGTTGAACAGTCAAGCAATGATATATTTTTAGTTAATCGTCAGTATATTGCAGATTCTAATATGAAGACATGTTCTTGTAAAAGAATGTTTGAGTTTGGCATTCCCTGCAGCCATTTATGCGCTGTGATTCTATTTTTGAAACAAGATCCGATAGTTTTCACTGAAGAATCCTTTATAGGAAGTACCTATTCAAGATCTTATGCAGACCCAATAGTTCCACTATCATCGCATTGTTTAACCAAAGACGGTGTTTTATCTTAGAAGAAGCTAGAGGAAGACCAAGAATAGCTAGATTCAGAGCAGCTGTTGAGAATTGAAAATCATTAATTCTGTCATATTCTTTTATAATATTAATTCTGTTTTATATAAATTCTATGTTGTATATTTAAGTAAAAAAAAATTATGCTTTATAATTAAATATAAAAAATTCTATTTTAGTATTTAAGCAAAAAAAATCTATTTATTATATTTTCCCTTTTATTTATATTTATTTAATAATTCATTTAATTATTAATTATTTTCAATTGATATTTTATTTATAATAATAATTATTATTATGGGGTTTTACGATCTATTTTACAATTTTTGCAATCAATTTTCCGATTAAAAGTAAATTTTAAAAGTTTTAAAAAATATTACAAGAAACTTTTTTAAAATTATAATAATTAAAAGTAATAAAAAGTAAAAATTTTCCAACAGAATATAGATGGGCGATTGTGACCCAAAACTGAACCCAACCCTGGGACGGGTTAACGATTTTTTACTTCGGGTCGATTCGGTTTCGGGTTACAGTTTAGAAAATCTGGTTGAGTTCGGGTTGACAAATTTCAAAAGCAGAGCAGAATGTAAAGATTTTGTGCCGACGAAAAATTTTGGTATGAGTGAACAAGAAATTTAATCAATTTCTACATCTAATAACATAAATAAATGGGTAGAAAATCGATTTATTTAACGAATTTTGAAAGTCCTTTATTTTCTTTACACCTCAGTGAATTTACTGACCTACGATACCAATTATTTGTTTTTGTACGTTATGTATGAGCTCCGAACCTCATGAAGATATGTTGTTGTGTAAACCAATCAGTCAAAGACCAGCAATTAAATTTTTAAAACTTTTGATACATAAATCAAAGCAATAAGTCTTGACTGAGATAAATATATAGGACTATGTACTGACGGTATGCGGGCTATTTGTGGTGAAACAGTGATGTGGTTACCAGAGTACTTGAACTTAATCCAAACCCACTCTGGATATGCTGCAACCTTCACAGCGCAGCTTTAGTATCAAAATATATATCTGATGATTTAGAAAATGTTTTGAAGATCGTCGTCAATATAGTGAACTTACTCAAGTCAAATATGCAGTCACACTTATTTCAGAAGTTATATGAAGAGATTTGAAGCATTTATAAATCCCTCCTCCACACTGAAATACGATGGCAATCTACAGGCAAAGGGCTAAGGAGACTTGCAGAACTTCTTGAAAAAGTTACTTTATTTCTAGAAAGTAAATGTGATTTTGAGAAATACTTACGCGACGAAGAATTTATTCTGAGGTTCGTTTATTCGGCATACATTTTATCGAGATTAAGCGATCTGAATTTGTAGTTATTAGGAGCAGAAGTTAACATATTCGCAGTTAATGACAAAATTCGAGCTTTTATCAAAAACATTATTTAGTGGAAAAACTGTATTGAAAACCGAAATTATGACTGTTTCGAAGAATTACAAACGTTTGTATTGGAGATTGAAGCCAAACCTGATGATGGAATGATCATTGAGATACCTGAAGTTGAAGTCAAGTCCATTATGGCTTGTTGGGTTCTTGATACTGAATAGAATTCATTAAAACGAAAAAATTTATTTTTTATAAATTAATTATTTAGCAAATAAAAAAATTATCTGTTTTTAAAAATTACATTTTAGCAAATAAAATTTCATTAATTTGTTTTTATTTACATTTTAAAATTAATTAGAGATATTTTTAATTATAATTCTTTTCAATAACTTGATTTTAGATATTTGCTTATTTTAAGTATTCAAAAATTTTAAGAGTGCGCCAAATTCTGACATGGCCAATCCTTCTCATGAGCCTCAACGAAAATGTTTTTTTTAAATAAATTTCTTTCCTTCAGTAATGTTTTTATATAGTAAAGTTATGCGGGTCGCCAAAACTGGGGTCATCAATAGTGGGTCGCGACTCTAAAAAGTTTGGGAACCATTGCCTTTATGTATTAATATTGAGTCGAAAATAACAAATTGAATGTTCCTTTTTCTTGTACCAGAAATATGACACAAATAGAGGACAGAAAGAAGTAACGAAAGATTACTTCAGGGAATTGTCGGATGATACGTATGCGAAAACCAACGAATTAATAAAATAAAATAAATATTAAAATAATTTTTAAAAATTAAATTATGAAAATTTTAATTTATTTTCTTAAAAAAATTAGAAAAATTAAATTTTCAAAAAGAAAAAGTTTATTTAATTATTAATTTATTAATTAATTGATTTTTAAAAAAAAAATAAATTCACCCAAAAATCTAAAAAAAATAGTATCCCCGGTAATAATGTAGTCCCAGTTCATGTTTATGTTGGCCAGTCGAAAGTCGTCCCCCTCAACTGTTCCGATTTCCACCGGGATCATTTGGCAGGACCCGGACGACACCCATGAAAACAGAATAACAGAAACACGCCAATGAACTCAGCTTGTGCCAATTTACTCTTGCTCAATGTTACCAGTGCTCCACTAATTATATTCAATTAAATTTATTAAAAAAGCAAAAATAAAAGCATTTCCCTCATGTCTCGGACGGAGAGAAAGATAATCTGGCGAAGTTTCCTGTGGGAATCGCTCGACTCATGGCTGTTCTCATATCGAATTGATCAATTGTTCCTGTCTGACAAATGCCCAAATAAACAAACCCCCATACGTTTCCCCCCGAATCATTTCCATTAAAAAGATCATCTTTTGTTTGCCCAGCTGCATATCGAATTTAGCAACATCTTTCCTTTCAGAAAATATTTGTGAGTCCTCACTTTGAGAACATATTAAATCTGTCGTCAACTCATTTTACCCATTAAAACAACATCTCCCTCCATTCAAACAGTTGTTCTTATCGATCCCCAGTCTCCCACCAGGGGGGCCAGACACCCCCTGTCAAAAATTTAAATTAGATTTATACCTACTAAATAAATGTAAATTACAATTTTCAACAGTAGAGACAGAAATATTGTTTTAATTAGAAAAAAATTGGATTTAATAATAAAAATCAAAAAAAATATTATTTATTATTCGAATTTATTTGACAAATTATTCACGGGACGGAGACGACGTTAATTATATATTAATGATTTGTTCATTGAGAAAAGATTGGATTTGGTTTTGTCTTTGACGAACATTTGCATTTTGATTTTATGCAAATTTATTTGTTTATAATAAGATAATAATATAAAATTAATAATTAAGTTCTTTTAATTTTTTAAGGAAGTTTTTATATAATAAATGAATGAGACCGTCGTTCCCAAGAACATCCTTCCTCAAGACCACAAGGAAGGGAGAGAAGAGATTCGACGGGCCAAAAATAGTTCGAAGATTTAGTTCTACCCAACCTTTCCAAATTCCTTGAGAACGTTTTTTAGAAGGGTTTCACAGATTGTGTTTTGACCTTTGTATTTTCGAAATCCAATCATAGAAAGATGAAAAGAAATTAAAACTAATTCTGTGTGATGGTTTAATATGTTTTTGGCTGTAAAATATTTTCTTGTTCAATTATTTTGCATTTCCGATTAATGATATGAGTGTACGGACACTTAATACCGCGACATTTAATACCGCAACAATTAATCCGTGCGACTGTTAATCCCGCGACATTTGATACCAAAATGTTTAATTCTATAGAAAAACATCGAAACAATAAAACTTATAATAAAAATGAAAGGATTATTAAATTTCAATAATTATTTTTATTTAATTTTTATTACTTATTGAAATAATACGCTTCTGAAGACGTAGCCAGAAGAACTAATATTATTGAAGGATGACATTATTGTTTGCAATCTTTGTAGGAATATCCCATCTAAAAATTATGTGTTGGGGATTGTAAATATTATGCCTTTATTTATTGACTTGTTTATTTGGATTGATTATTTTTAATTTGCGTTGAATTGTTTATTTTTATTAAATTGTAATAAATGTATTTTTTAGTATATGTTATTTACTCATAAGCAAATAATACGAGGATGTTATTTGAAATTGTTTTTCTTAAAAGAATAAATATTATATTAAAATTTAATTAAAATATTATACTTATTATAAACAATTTACAAAAAATTAACTAAAAATATTATATCTATTATAAATAAATAAAGAAAATACGCTCAGAATGATTATTTTTAAGGCCAGAAGTTAAAATCGGCAAACGTTAATTTAAAATTGACCAACGCAGTTAGCCTACGTAGATCATATTTATCTACACAATTTAAAATTAATATAAATAAGATCACGTAAAAGTATAACTTTGAAGAAAAATTTAATAGTAATTCAGGTACTAAATTTTTAAGGAAGAAAAATTTAATAGTAATTCAGTAGAGAACACCTCGTCGTCAAGAAGAATATTACTTATTTGTTGAAAAAGAATTATCAAGAAAACTATCGCTCAGTTTGCCTAGAAGGAAGAAGACGTCGTATCGCTAAGAAGAATATTGCTCGTCTAATCGGTTATTTGAGAAGACTACTTCCAATTATTTGTCAAGAAGATTTTTGAGCTGTTGAAGAAAACCGTTTAAATTTATCAGTGAAAGAATTGCTGAATCAATGGATTACTTGGTATCAAGAAGGTTGTTGGAGGAGAATAAATTTAAATCAAGGATAATAAATTTAGCTCTCGGTGAGAACCTCTTAAATATCCCATAACATTTCTATTATTTAACTAAATATTTTAAAATCAATAATTTATTATTATATATTTAATTTCTTAAAATAATAATTTTTACTATCCTTAAAATTCTGATATCGTAGTCGGCAGTCGAAGAACTGTGACCACTACTAAAATCCCACATCACACATTAAGGAACTTGCTAATTGTTGTAAATTCTCTATCTTTATTATATTATCAACCCCCCTCGAACATAACATATGAAAATATTAAAAGAGTTAGAGAAAGGTGGGCAAATGCCAAAGAATAAATATTACCACGGTATCCCTGGTCACCAGCTGACTTTACCTAAAAGATATCGAAATTTATAGAAAAAAGTCACTGAAAAAGTTAATCGATAGTTTTTGTGAAAAACATATTTACGTGCACGCAATTAAGTGACACCAAGCCCAAAATTAATAGGACATGGTTATTAAGAGAAAGTAAAGGTGGAATTATCTCTTTTAAAATTAAGAATTCTTCATTAGGTAATGGGTCTGATATTTGTATAAAAGATCGCATGTGATTTAGTCCTAATCATTAAATGTCGAATGGTCACTAGAGGTTAAAACTAAAAGAATTAATTCTCTCCTGACAGCAATGCTTTTAAATTTTCATTCCAATCGCTAAGAGTTAATGTGAAGAAAAACTCGCTAAGAATGCCTTATGTTGTTTGTGTTTGGAAGATGCCAAAGCATTTATAAAACTGACTTTAATAATGAAGCTATCTTTTGCTTCTATCTCTAATTATTACTTAACTATATTCATGCTAACCAGAAAAGGTTATGAAATGGTTGGGTCAGTTTCCTAGTTTTTATTAAGAATTTCATCACATAAAGAAGTAATAAAGATGATAACCATTAAGAGGGGCCGATGAAAATTCATGAAAAGCGATATGGCAAGTAGTGGTAAAAATAAGGTCTTAAGCCAAACGCAATTATTTTTAAAAAAACTAATTTTAAAAAAAATAAATATATATTATATGCCATCAAAGATGGCATAAAAATATTTTTTTTCTTAAAATTATTTTCTTAAAAATATTTACCTCTAACTTAAGACCTTATTTTTACCACTACTGTAAAATAGATATTTTAAAATTTGAATTTTTAAAAATTTAAAATTTTTTAATCGATCAATAAAAATTATTTTTATTCAAAATTATTTTTATCCAAAATTATTTTTATTCAAAATTATTTTTATTCAAAATTTTTTTTATCCAAAAATAATTTTTATCCAAAAAATTTTTTATCGGATAAAAATAATTTATCCAAATTTTTTTATTCAAAAATTATTTTTATCCAAAATTTTTTTTATTCAAAAATTTTTTATTAAATTTTTTTTATTCAAAATTTTTTTTATCCAAAAATAATTTTTATCCAAAAATTTTTTTATCGGATAAAAATATTTATTAAAAATTTTTTTATATATTTTTTATTCGATTATAAATATTTTTTTTACTTAGAAATTTTATAAAAAATTTTTCACTAAAAATTGAATACTAAAAAATGGCTTCAAATTTTCAAAATTCAGGATTTAGATGTAATGAATGTAAAAAAGAATTTTCTACTTATAGACAATTAGGAAAACATATTAGAGGTGATTTACATAGAATAAATTTAAAAAATGATCGTAAAATGAAATATAAAACTCCAATAAATAGAAATGTAAAATATTATATTGATTATTATACTATTAATGATGATCTTAAAGAAATTTCTGTTAATGAATTAACAAAACAAATTGA
>MQRK01219826.1:6834-18086 GCA_001938485.1 Girardia tigrina
AAACGATATCAAGGTAGATGGGATGCCTCAATGCTTGCCGACTATTGCTGGTGTCTTCAAAGGGATTTACCATACCAAACGTACAAGAGAAAAGCTTAAGAGGAAGATGCCCTATCATGAGAGGTTGGCTGGGGATAGGGTGGTGGATTGCGATAGAGAGCCGGGTCCCCGACCCGCAATCTGGAAACACATTCCTTTACGAATGTGGCTGAGAGCCCTCTAAAAGGTAAAAAAAGTACAAATATTGGCGAAAACAATAAAAATAAGCACTAAAATACAGTTTTTTGCTATAATTAAAAAAACTAGAGCTAATGATTAAAAATGACCACCAGATTCGTGATCAGCACCATCGAATTAGGGGGTTTATGCAAAAATAGCTCTTGTAACAAAACTTTTGTCGAGCAGTATTATAATACGGGACGGAAAGGAATACCTTCTTGAGAACCAACCGCTTTTAAACTATTAGCTAAATTCTTATCAATATTTTTATTTTCAATTAAATTCAAAAATAATTCAATAATATCTTTATCACAATTATTCATTACGACAAGTCATTACCTTTATCAAATTTACATATCTTTACATTCTTTTTTAATAGATTTTTTAAAATTAAAAAATCTTTATTACATTGTTTTTTTATTTTTCTAGATAACATGTTTTTTATTTTAGATGGCATAATCACTGCTTGCATATATAAGCAGGTTTAAAATTCATTATTATTATTATTATTACTGTGAGTATCTGAAGCACTCTTAAAATTTTTGAATATTTAAAATAAGCAAATATATGAATTAAAAAGTTCTTGCAAAGAATTATAATTAAAAATATCTCTAATTAATTTTAAAAAGTATTTCTCAAAAATAAATTAATAAAATTTTAATTGCTGAAAATGTAATTTTTAAAACGGATAATTTTTTAAATATTAAAGTTATTTGAAAATTCTGTAACTTTAAAAATTTGATAAATAAATAAATTTTTAAACTTTTGAGTTTTTGAAAAATAAAACAACATTAAAAACTTTTACTGTGAGTAGGAATAATTACGCAATAAATATTGTTTGTTACTACCTGAAATAACTAATATTACTTACGTAATAATTATTGTGTGATTGCTGATGACATTGATTGTGTAAAGTCAGTTATGATGATACAATAAAATGGGTTACTTGTCTGATGTTGAATGTATGCTGAATGTATGTTGAATGTATGCTGAATGTATGTTGATAGTATATGTTTGTTTGAGAGTGTAGATCAATGAAAAGGCTTTGAAAATGTGAGTCATTATAACATCACTATTTTCCCCATTAAATAGTCGAGATTATTATATTGTGTTATAATTAATAAATCTTAGAATCGGAATTAGTCATTTTATTTTAAATGGATAACAATTAATATATAAATTGTAGTAGTATAATAATAAATTTAAATATTTAAAATTTTTTTTCGTATTTATATTATATCGATGTTAATAATGGTTTAAAATTAAATATTTAAATGTAATTCTGTATAATTATTGTAATTAAAAAAATAATAAATTCAATTCGAAAAATAAATATTTTAATAAATAACATGTCAGTATTTATAATTTAGTATTTTATGTATAATTAATCTGGTCGAAAAGGAAACAAAATAAAAGTTCCTCAACAAAAATTGTTTAAGTAATTGTTAATTGTTATAGAAATAAAGTTTAAAGCTTATAAATTACTAAAAAAATTTTAAACTTTCGTTACTAATCGAAATATACTAAAAAATAAATACTAATAATCAGAGAGCAAACGAATATAGTTTTATAAGGAAATAAATGAACCCCAAATATAGACCAACTTAATATCTTTAGAGTTCTGGCTCTGTTTTTGAGGTTCTTGATTGTCCAGCAATAATAATTGTTCGATGACTATTTTTGTTCTCTTGAAATAGCCTGTCATATTAGCTAGGATTGAATATTAAATGTAAAGTAAACATATCACATATTATATTGTCTGTTAGATTTGCCAAATTTTAGTGTCGATTGAAATGAATTTGAATAGCCATTATGGCTGGATCACGTATTTTATTTGTTAGATTATATTCCTCACTCCAATCACAATTTCTATTCTTTTATTTTACTTTAGCAACACCAATTTGTGCATTGACGTATTTTTTAATTATTCAAATGTTTTAATTATTCATCTTTTAATACTTATAATAATGCTTATAATTCTTATATTAGCTTATGTTATCTCTCTTAAACTCACTGAAGCAGTCGATTATTGCAACGCTCTCCAATCAGGACTGAGTAAAGATAAAATAAAATCACGTATTATATATATTTTTTAATACATAATGTAATAGATTAATGTAATAATTTAATAAAATTCGTGTAATTCGTGTTTAAATAGTCACAGTTATTTTAATTCAACCTTTCAAATAAAAAAATTACAAATGTCTAAATTTGATTATAAATCTATTTACAAAAATTCTGGATAACTGCACAGCACATCCAGAAGGCATCGATCTCACTAATATTCAACTTCAATTCTTACCCTCCAATACAACATCGATAATGTAGCCTTTAGACAAGGGTATTATTCATTCTACGAAAGCTCACTATAGGCGTTGCCTACGAAGCAGAATTATTTCACTAATTGATGACAGTGAAAAAACAGCTCAAGAAGTAGTCAAAAGCATCAACGCACTTGATGCATGCCACATAGTGGCAACTGCTACTATTCAGAATTGTTTCAAAAAAGGAGGTTTTACAAATCCCACAATGAAATTTTTTGATCCTGTCTATGAAGAGTACATTAAGCTACCTACTGGCATGAACGAGCAGGAATTCTTAAATTGGGTCAACGTCGACAGCAAACTTCCTGTTGTAGGAGAAGTCACTGATGCTGATATTGTCAAAGAAATCTAAAACCATAAAAAAGGGTATTTTATGAAGAGGGCAGTGATTTTGATAATGACACAGAAGACATGCCATTTCGTCTACCTTCATCAAAAGAAGTGAATAACGCTTGATAAATTTTGAGAACAACACTCGAGGTTCGTGGTGGCTCCGTGAATATTAAATAATATTCAATATTTTATAAATTAGAAGAGTCAATTGGGCGACTATTACAAACAACACTGGATGCATTTTTTACTGTTTCTCAACTTTAATGCAATACTGTAATGTGTACATGGGGACTATACTACATTGTAATACAGCTCTATAAATGTAATTCATCAGTGTCATTTAGTTGTTTAATGTTCAAAACAATATTTTGTCGTTTTTCCGCTTAATATTATCAGCCGGTTTATGTAATCGAATGGAGGCGACCCAATGTGATCACATAAAACGGCGCCCTCTGTATTAAAAATTATAGGTCAAGAAAATAATTATTATTATTGAATTAACATTGCGAAATATAAATTATTTACCTGTTTTCGCCATCTTTTCTTTTTTCCTGTTGTTTTCTTTGATGATAATTGCATACCTTAAATTTATAAATATTTATTTAAACAAGCTTTTTTAATTAAAATATTTTTTAGGCAGCTTATAAAACTGACCAATAGAATTGCAGTATTTTAAAAATATAAGTGAGTCGTTAATAAAGGCGACTGAAGACCATCTGAGCTGTAATATGTACGCCCAATCTACTTAAACCGTTAAACTTTCAGATCATTTACTATTAAGTTTAATATGTGCTATTAGATTTTCCTAATACATAATTAATATTTAATTAATTAAATTAACATTTAATTAATTTCCTAATATTTAATTAAATAAATATTTTAATTTATTATAGAACATTTTCTCAATTATATAAATTATTATTTTTATAGCCAATGTTAAAAAATGATTTTAAAAAAATATTTTTTCTCAATATTATATTTCTCCGTAATTATGAACAATTAAATGATGGATTCCCAAACAAAATTAACGATTTCTATTTCAACGAAAGAAAAAAACAATGTATAAAAGAGTTTAATAAGTGATATATCATGTTAATAAATTTAATTTTAAATTTCGAAAGAAAACTAAATAATACATAAAAATACATTTTATTTTGATCTCCTTTCAAAAAATAAATTTAAGAAATTTTTTAAAATAATACGTCTTCGTGCGATACGTCTAATTTCCGATTTTATTTCCTATTTGTCTTAAATGGTTTTACATTAGACTTTGAGACTTTTCATTTCAAAATTATATAGTTTGACTTTCAAGAATCATTGCTTTTGTCTCCCTCAACGATATAATGACTTTAATTTATATTTTATATTTATAATCATTAGATACAAATTATATAATGTTAAATCATTGATGATGATAATCTTCAATTAATTTAAATCATTTAAAATTTTAAACTTAGAATTATATTTTTTATTTCCAATAAGACGGTTTGGTATGTTGTTTATGATCAAAACAGATTTTATTTCACATCACAATGAATTATTAGATTAATTAAAGTATTGCCCATCGCTTGTTATTAATTTTCGTCAACCTTCGGTAATGTTCGTTATTCATCTCAAAAAAATCTCATCTTTTGACGTGATCAAGGCTAGAAACCAATTTTCAGTTTCTACAAGAGAAGTGAACTGGTTGCTTACCTAGTCATATTGTGTATTAGTCATAAGGATTAATATCTTACAAATACATTGTCGTAACATTACCAAATTTGATATTTTAAAATTATTTTTACAACTTTATCGATACTGTTTCATATTTCATTTGCTTTTCTTGCATTACTCATCTCAGAAAAATCACTTTTAGCCTTTAAAAATTGCCTAAAACCCCGCTTTATGATGGGAGATAATACCGTTATTTTTACTTATGAATGAAATTCTAATTTAGTATGAAACGAGAACAAATCAATTATCAGTGATATGTTTAATCGAAACAATAAAAACTCACAGTAAAAACACAATGTATGTAAATATTGTTAATGGTAATGAACTGATTCGTATCCAAATAATATCGTCGTCTGAGATTGGATTGAAATTGAGTTGAAACTCATCGAATGTCCTTAACAACTGGGATTGTCGAATTATAATAATTATCGCGAAATTTCCAGTCGTTTAGAGATTTGTATAATATTGTATTTTTTTAAAATCCAAAATCGTTTATTTTTATCGATTGATTTTTACTCATAATAATAATAATTGTTGTCTCTTCTTGTTATCTTAACTTTATATCTTTATCTTTATATTCTTCTCATAATTTATATCTTCTTCTCTTTCAAAACTTTATGAGTCTTCAATTTCTTTAACGCTTTGGATAAGAATAAAACATGACGCGAATCCACTTGTAAAAATTTAAAAATACATAAAAAATAAATTACATGTTTCAAAAAAGACAAGGCACTTTAACGTAACTAAATACATGACTATTGTTAGGAATGAAAATTTTTGAAAGAAGGTAATATTAAATATGTAAAAATTAAAATTTTTATATAATTAAATATGTAACGTTTGAAAAAATAAAATTACTAAAATTAAGAAGATCAATTAAATTGCTAATAATAAAAATTTTTTGACAGTTTTTAATACAATATAAAAAGTAAAATGTATAATTTTTATGTGGAACAATTTAAAAATAAAATTAATAAAATTAAATTAAATGATTAAATATTTTAAAATGTTATCGTAATTTAAAATTGATTAATACAAGTAATAAAAAAATGAGATATGAATATTTATAAGTATTTTTATTTATATTGGTTTAAAATTTATAAAACGAATTGTTTCTTAAAAAAAATAATAACTTTGTTTAAATATTAGATTTAAACATTTTTGTTGGTGTGGTATAATAAAAGTTTTGATGTCAGAAATATCTCATAGTAATAATTCGGACGATGTCCGTAGAACCTTTAATAACTATTAGAATCACGAGGCAGTAAAAAAATGGTATGTATTCTGTGAGGTTATTACAACTAGGTTAAAGCAACCGATTGCAAGCTATATTCTTTTGGTTCTACCATATACACAACATAACATTTGAAATAAAATATTTAGTCAAAGTGTTAATGTTAAAAAATTCTATATACGACTTGATAAACAGAACCTGGATAAGGTACCAAAAATGTAATTACAAAATTACTAGAACGATACAAGAACGTGAAAAGGCCACCGCCTAAATAGAACTGACTGAATAATCATAAAACCGAGTTGTATTATTTCCTTAACATAAGAAATAACAAAACAATGAAATGAATATTGCACTCTTCGCAGGAGTATCTACACTGATGAAGAGCTTCATAAAATAAAGTTTCAAATAGTGTTAACAGTTGAAAACAGGAAAGAATGATTATTCTCAGTGATGAAATTGAACATATTTGAAGTCAGGAGTTTTTAAAAAGACAGGGTCTTATTTTTTAACTCTACTTACTGGGTGTAAAAGAGCTAACTGGACAAAATAAAGTATTATAATGGAAAGTATAAAGAATTAAATGGTATACTAGTGTGTAAACATATAAACTAAACTCCAATTTTTTATCAAGAATATATTATTAATAAACTACAAACGGAAGGAATAAAAAGAAAGAAGACATTTAAACTAACAATAATCACTAAACACAGAAAATAGCATTGTGTAGTATCAAAGTTAAAAAATATCTAACATCAAATTTTTCTGTAATTTTTGGAGATAATCTTTATTACTAATTTTTATTACTAAACATTTTACAACTTGATTGGCAAAAATAATTAATTTTTGGATTGATATCGAGTTTTCTTCTTTTGTTATTAGAAGTTGGACAAATTGCCAGATAATTAAATGATCCGAATTTGGGAATGCTGGATTAAAGATTACAAGTATTTGATAAATGATAAATTGTTGATTGAGTTTCTTTTTTTGTCTTAATGTTCTTCGATCCTAGGCAATAAATAAATCCAACTTGAACAATATATCAAAATTGTTGATGACCATAATAAGTATTGCGATTGATTTTTTTATAATAATCTATTTTAATATATATATATATATATATATTAATATATTATTTTAAATAAGTTGACTATTAATAAATAAATTGGTATTAAAGTAAATTTAGTTTACCAATATAAATATCACAAGTGTGAATACTTGTTCATTGGAGAGACAAATCGTCCCCTTCATACAATAATTTCAGAACATACTCAATCTAGTTGAAAGAAATCAATTTTAAACCACATAGTGAAATGTCATGGAACTCATAGGAAGGTATATGATAATGATTTTTTTGGTTTTGATTAGTAACTTTGATCACAATTATGAAAGGACAATTTCTGAAGCACTGTAAATAAAGTTTTCTAAACCTATTTTAAATTTTTAAAGTAATTCGTCCAATCATATTAGAGTATTTTGACGTAACACACTGTGACGCAATGGTCATCTTACTTTTTTACTTAAATACAGAACTAAAAATGCCACAAATCACAAAACATGTTTTATAATAAAAATTTAAAATTGAAATAGTTTAATTTTAGTCTAAATATAAACAAATATATAAGTTAAATATTGCCAGTAATGATTGTGAAATCACTACGCCATAAAAAAAACATTTTACCTCGCAATAAAGTTGTTGGAAGTGCACTGAACATTAATTTTAAGACCCGAAAGATCTTATATATAAATCTTCACATGAAAATCTATTCACATAAATATTTATGTTCTTCAATAAAAAAACATATATCTTGAGGTATTATTCTAAATAATTGCATTTCTCTTAAAAACATAACAATTTAAGACAAACATTATTACTTTCTTCTCTAAATAGTCATATAACGTTTTGTGTTTTAAAATACTAATTTTAAACTTTTATTCAAAAAAATGTAAAAACTATATAATAAAAATAGCCGTTAATTTTGGACAATAAATAATAAACCAAATAAATTTAAATGGTATTACAATAATGTCATTTTGATTATTTTTTATGCTAAGAAAATTGTCAAATTTTGGCATAAATTTAATTTAATTTTTACACGATAAAAAGACTGATAAATCAGTTAAAAGTAAATGTTTTGAAATTTGCAAAATCAAAAATATAGAAAATATATTCTTTTTTAAGGTTGTCACATTTCTTGTTTTTCAATTAGAAAATAAATAATTTATTATTTATATTTAATTAAAATAAAATATTTCAACTATAATGTGAAATACTTTATTTTAATGGAAAAAGAAAAACATATATTTTATTTATAAAAATATTTTTGAATAATTTTTAAAGATATAATAATATCAAATCAAAATTTTAAGTTAATATTTCATTATATTCAAATATAATCTAAAAAAAATAATTGAATATACAAAATGATTTTTCATATTAAAATTAAATTAAAAATAAATTTCAAAATTTTCGACATTTCATATTAAAAAATTAGTAAAAAAATATTTTGTATAAAAAATTTAATAAATAAAATTAATTTATTTAGAGGGATGAATTATTCAACAGTATCTATTTCCACCATTTCAAAATCCATCATGACCATATCAGGGTTTAATTTAATCCCAATTGACTCTTATACAATTTATAAATTATTATAAATATTAAAATATATGTGGTTCTTGATTTTCTTTCATTAAAAAAATAATAACATGGAAAATATGGTTATATACCATAGCATGTATCGTATATAACTGATAAAACATTGATTGAACTTTATTAAATTTTCCATCAACATGCTGCCCTGTCTCTGATGTTGCAGATGTATATTATTTTTCATTGCTGTTTTGAGGAATATTTTAAATTGTTTGAATGTGTAAATGTATGGATGCTGTATGTTGATTTAAGTATGTTGAAATTAGAATAGTGATTCTCCCACCCAGATGGAAATTGGTATTTTTCTAAATTTAAAGTGATTGACTATTTGAACGTCATTATAATAATAATTTAATAAGTTTATATTTTTTAAATTAATTTAAATTAAGTTTAATATTCTTTAAGAAAAGAAAAGCATTTAATTAATTTTAAATAAATTTAATAAGATTTAAATTAAAGTCATTTTAAATAATTTGATAACGTTTTTGTAATGTTGTGTTTTATTTAGAAATGATTTAAATTATTATTTTTAATTGATATTTTTAAAAATGAAATATTTTAAAAAGATTTAGAAAAATTTTTCGAATAATCATGATTAAACATAGAAATAACGAAACCAATTAGAGCGATGGTAAACGATGAAAGATCTTCTGATAGTCATAATGACTCTAAATGTGATGGTAATAAAAATTCAAATGAGAATTATCTCAATGTTTTTAATAGCTGTAAAATATCAATATTTTTTCAGGATCATTTTACCTAGGAAAACGACCCAGCAAAAATTGACATATCATTAGGCGAGGAAATAATTCAATCTTCGTGTTCACTCAAAATATTATTTCGATTATAATTTTGAGTTCTATTAATGGTTCATTCAATAGAAACATAATCGGTGACATCACTCAATACATCTAAGTTTTGAACTTTGCTAAATTCCTCTTAATTTACAATACTTTGAAGCCTTTTGGGATTTACTCTCGCATTTTTAGCATATTTCTTGTTATCGTTCAAGCAAAAATCTCTTCCAAAAAAGGTGTACTAGGGTAAGGCGTTTCTTTGCAAAAATAACTATATTACTCATATCCGATTTAGTGATTATTTTTCCTTTACGCCTATCTTACAGGGTACAAATCCAATACATTTGAAACTTATTTTCACTTTTCAGATTTTGTTATATTGAAATTTTCTATCAGTGATCCTTATTTTATCTTTTTGTTTTTTAATAATCCTAAAACTCCAATTCATTATCTTACCTCTAATTAGTATTTATTATTAACAACCAGATAGAATATTTAATATTTTAATTCATTACAATTCTCACGAAACTCCTTGTTCGAATCATCCAAATCGGTATTATTCGAATTTGGTGTTGATTTAAAAGTCGGTCAACCAGCACGGTTTTCGGTCCATTTCATCGGCTTCCCGATATCTTTCGCAAAGGTGCTGCACCGACAGAATCATCTCAATGTAGGCTATCAAGATTAATCACGTTTTTACGTGGATTTCTCGGTTCCTCCGCGATTTTGCATTTTGATCAAAGCGTGACCGACAAACAAACAAGCTAAGATTTTAGACAAATACATTGAATATACTGCATTTAAGAGAGTTTGTTCTACATTTTTTACATCATAGTTTTGTAGCTATGACGTTAAACCATTTTTATTTTTATGATATTTATCTATTTAATTTATTTATACAATTTTTTATACCAAATACTTTTATATCAAATTTTTTTATACGATATGTCAGTGAACGAAAATAATAAATATTATTTAATAATGTTTTATTTCAATAAAAGATAATTTTAAATCTACATCTTACAAGAAACTTAATTTCCAATATTATTATACTTAATAAAAATAAATATCAATATTAAAAAAACTTTTCAAATTATCTTTTATAAATATTTTATTTTAAGTCACTGAGGTTTTGTAGTGTTACATAACATAAATAATTAATGAAAAATAATAATATAATATTTCTATCGTATAGAGCATTTGTTTTGAAATTAATAATTTATAACTAATAATGGTTATGTAGTTTTTTAAAATATTTCTTGCATAACAATTAATTTTGATAAATATAAAAAAAAATTGACAAATATTTTAACTCTATTTTTTTAATATTTTTTTAATAATTTTTATTATAATAATTAAATGCTAATAGTATTTTATTCTTTTAAAAAAAGAATTATAAATTTAATTTAAAATATACTAGAATTAAGAGACAAATATTAATTTATAAAAATCTTTAAAATATAAACCCAAATAAATTTTTTATGTAGCCATAGAGATAGACATTTTTTAATTTTTTTGTTTTAAATGATATATTTCATTTTACATTGCTACTACCGGATATATTACAAATATATTATATTAATCAATAATGTTTTGTTTATACTGTTTTTGTTATTATTCAAACAAATAAATAAAATTTCTTGTGTTAAATAGTTCAAAACATGAATATATGGTAATTAATTTCCAGTTAAATAATTATATTTTTGGTTAATTATTAATTGTTCATTTTAATAATTATTTTAAAATGTTAAATTAGTTAATAAAAAAAAGAATCTTAATTTTTAATCAATGAAATTTTTTTAATTTTAAAATATTTGATATATACAGGGTGCGGCAGCTATTTGAGAACAAAATGATATAAAGTTCAAAAAATGAATATACAACAGAAAAATAACATTTATTACAATTTAAAATTTTACATATATTAACACGTACGTAAAGGACTACATCATTCAATGAAACCGCCATTAGCGGCA
>MQRK01219826.1:19546-29599 GCA_001938485.1 Girardia tigrina
TAAGAAAGTAGCGATTTAGCCGACGCAGCTCAATCAATAATCGCGGATAAAATTGACATTGAGATAGGTTATGCAGAAGACTTTCAATATGAGGATCTCAGTAGACGACGTTGCGGAACAGTTAAAAGACTTATGCGATTGATATCTTTTAATACCATGTCAACCCGTCGCACGTCAATATGTCGCCGATAAAAATGTCGCGGTCTTTGAAAGGCAAACGCATGTGTAAGAATAGATACTTTGGAAATGTTATTTTAAAATAGGATTAAAGAAGTTTTATAGAAAATAAATAAACAGAAAGTATATGCTATTATAAGCTAAATATATTTTTGTTTTTCTCAACCACAATTTATCATACACGGTGAGAATTATTGTTATAATTTAAAATTTATTAATTCGTTAAATAAATTCCAAATATTAATTCAAAGAAACAAAAAGGGAAACATTTCACATTTTTCTACTTCATCCCAACCAAATATACGTTGAATTAAAATAATTTTATTTTTTTTTTGAAAAATTAATGCATTCATGTGAATGTCACTTTCGTTTTCTTGATTAATAAATCAAATTTTATTTAAGACACTGCTTTTACTAATTCTTCTCACATTAAATAAACTATTTTTAATTAAATAAACCATATTTCTAATTTTAAATTACTAAAAATATATTATTTCAAAATAATAAATATAGTATTATTTATAAATGTAGTTTAAAGATAATTATATTAATTTTTTATTTATTAAAGGATGTTTTATAAGGAACGCAGTTTCTTAATTTTGCCGAATTTTTTTTGAAGATTTTCAACATTGATGTAACATTAATCTTTTATCTCTCCCTGTAGAAGACCATTTTCGTTTTTCTTTTTGTATCCATGAAGCGGTTTAGTATCAAACAAATCTTATTATGAATATTCATTTAAAATAAGAAATGCAACACAGAGACTGTCCATAAAATTCGCACGATCTTTTGACGCAACAATACCTCTATTGAAACAACTGTTTCGAAGTTGAAACAGAAATTAAAAGAATTTAGATCAGTTGCAGCTATAAAATTGGTCGGTCTAAACCGATTTGGATGCGGCCCACTATCGACTCATTTCTGAGCTACTTACGCCCCTGCGCCTGTGTGTATTTATTTGTGCTTAACCTTAACTGACGACCAGTGTACGCTGTCTTGAATTGATCCCTTCTGACAGTCATTCAAACTCGTTTCTGCGCAGGCGCTGCAAACAAATGTGTGCTTGTTACCATGCCTGCCGTAGCTTGTATAGTACTATTTAACATAAACTCGACATCTGATAAGACTTCTGTCGAATCTTTATGATCTCCATCTTCCATTCTAATATTCAAAGCATCTCTGATCGTGCGAAACTGTCTTTCCACGATTCCATTTGTGTTATGATGTTATGGACTGGAATAAAATACCTCAACTTTAATTTTTTTCGCCATGTCCTTGAACAAAGCCGATTCAAATGATTTTCCTGTCTATGTGGATTTCTTTTGGTGGTCTGAATTTCCATATCCATCTGTCCAATAACAATTTTCTATCTGTTTTTCATCTTGACTAGCTCCCGCATTCGGGCTAATATATCTACTAAACTGGTCAATTATTGCAAATGTATATTGACATCCATTTATATTTCTTTTGAATGGTCCACAACAATCAATGTATATTTTCTGGAAAGGTTCATCCGCTAATTGCTTTATATGCTTTTCTTTCGTTTTGGTTGTTAGTGCATTCCTTTTCTGACAATTTATGCAACTTTGAAAGATTTCTTTTATAAATACACTCATATATTCCATGTCAAAATCATCTCGGAGGTAGTTATAGACCTTTTTACAATCTACATGACACAACAATTTCTGCATTTCTTCAATAAAATTTGCTCGTTCTACCTTTGGGATCAAGTATTTATTATCTTGATTTATGACGATATCATTCTTTAATGTCCATTTTCTTGTTATACCTTTACTTATGTCCTCGATTATTTGTTTTATTTCATTATTATTCTTCTGCCATTTAAAACCATCTGATTCTTCACTTAATACCAGTATTCTTGTTTTAATATTTACTTTCTTGACCTCTTCATGCATTGTTTAACACTGATTGCATAGTTCGCACGAATTTCTTCACATTGCATCAGCATTTGAATGTTTTCACCTTTTCGATATTCCATTTTTATGTCAAGACTACTCAGAAAATGTATCCATGTTTGGAACTGTGGTGTGATAGGGTTCTTTGTAGTCATCATAAACGTAATAGCTTTATGATCTGTTCGTAACAAAAATCTTTTTCCATACAAGAAATGTTTAAAATGCTGTGTGAAATAATAAATTGCAAGTAGTTCTTTCCTTGTAATGCAATATCCTAGTTCATGTTTATTCATTTTATGTGATCCATACGCAATCACCCTTTCTCTTTCACATTCGTCTTTCTGTCATAACACCGCCCCTATCGTATCAAAACTTACATCTGTATCAAGTATGAAGTCTTTGGCAAAATCAGGATATGCCAAAATTGGAGTTTTAATTATTTTGTCTTTCAGTTTTTGAAAAGCTTCATCACATTCTTCAGTCCAAATCAGTTTCTTATCCTTATTTTTACCACATAACCTTCCAATACTTTTGCATATCTTGCGTAATCCTTTATAAATTTTCTGTAGTACTTTGTCAAGCCAAAAAAGCTCCGTAAATGTTTAATGTGTGATGGGCTTTGAAACTTGCTTATCGCGTCAATCTTTAATTTATCTGTTTCAATACCATCTTTACTTATGATATATCCTAAGAATTTAGTCTTTTCTACTAAAACTTGACATTTCTCCGGATTTATTCTCAAACCTGATTGTTTAATCTTCTCAAATACGTTATTTACTCTTTAAAGATGTTCTTTCTTATCTTTTGCTAAAATCAAAATATCATCCAAATATACGACTGCTTCTTTCCAATTCAAATCTCCCAAAACCTTCACCATTAGTTCCTAAAAATTTGCTGGGGCCGCAGCAATTCCAAAAGGCATTCTCTTGAAACAGTATTCACCGTACTTTGTTGAGAATGCCGTCTTAATCTTTGATTCATCTTCAAATTCTACTTGATGGTAAGCGTTTTCCAAATCGATAGTACTAAAGTATTTTGCCCCATTTAGTGTATTCAACAAATCGTCTACATTTGGCATTGGAAACGCTGGTCGGACGGTTATTTTATTTAATTGACAAAAATCTACACATACTCGAATATCTTGCTTTTCTTTTTTCCAAACACATACCAAGGGAAAGTTCCAAGGAGAACTACACTTTTCGATAATATCGTTTTCTTCAAAGTGTTTTATAATATCATCTAATTTCTCTTCAAAATGTTTCGGTTGTCTATACGGTTTTACCAGTACTGGTTCTCCATACGTTTCTATCTTGTGTTTGGTTAACGAAGTTTTTCCAATATCACATTTATCAGTCATGAATATTGATTTGTACTTTGTTAAAAGTTCCATTAGCTTATTTTCACTTGTAGTAATGTACAATTCTCTTATTCTTTTTAATCTATCTTCATCGGAAGGGTTATCTCTAATTGCCAATATCATATCGATATTTGATGCTTCCTTCTTCAGTTTTATTCCAAATTAATCTAAAAAATCTATACCAGCAATCATTTCCGGATCTATTTCTTTGACCACATAAAACTCTATTGTTTTCTGTACCCTGTCTATTATCACCTTTAATTGTACTGTCCCATAGTTTACAAGTTCTGAGTCATTCACACAGTGAATACGCTTTCTTGTTTCTCTAATCTGAATATTTTTCATGCCTTTGATTAAATCCACTTCAATGACATTCACTTGGGCTTCTGTATCTAAAAGGCACTGAACATTTTTATCTTTTATACGAAATTCTACACTTGGCCGTCCTTTCAATTTTTTATAATTTATGTCAAACTTTGCTATTTTTAATATATCTGTTGTAATATTTCTTTTCTTTCTTTCTTTTTAAATATCCATATTATCACATTTTTCATTATTTTCTTTATTCAAACTATCTAATTCACACATTTCTAGAGGAATATTTTCATACATGCAATCAAACATACAATCACACACACATTCATACGTACAATCAAACATACATCTGCATTGACTTTTTAATGAATGTTAATGTTTTTTAATAAACAATTATTCGAACAAAATTTTCATTATTTTCAGATTTTATTTTTATAGTTCAAATTTTGTAATTTTAGTAATAGTTTTATCTATATATTAATTTTATTTAAAAAAATGATTTTATGTAAAGAAATAACATTTATTTAATTTAAAACTTAGTTAAAAGCTATTTACTTAATTTAAATTTTTAATCTGAAAATTTGAAACGATTTAATATTTTTAAAGGTTTTTAAATATTTTTAAAGCTGTACTTTAAAATGCAAATTTTACTAGAATAATTATTTATCGTGAAGTTCCAAAATATCAATTTTCCATCTGGGTGGGAGAAACACATTTCCAAATACTAAGCTCAACATACAAAATTCAACAAACCAATTTAAACATACAAAATTTAAAGTATTCCTCACACACATGATTTTGTTTTATATTGTAATTTTTCCATTCAATTTAAGGGTATGGTACGAATAAAATCGACTTTTTTTTAAGAATTCACACTCTGGCAAGCGACCTATGAGCTTCGCGGCCATGAAAAAAAGGCTGCAACATTCAAAAACCAAAAACCTCCTCTCCCCAAAAAAATCTCCAAAAAATTTTTGACCATTCTCTAGCTAGGCTTAACACATTCTGGTAATTTTGCGGCCCAGTTAAATATTTAAGTTTGTAATGCGGCCAATTAAATTAAAAGGTTGGAGATCCCTGGTCTAAACTGTAATGTAAGAACGAAATAAAACTGTGAGTAATTTTTTGAATTGTTTGTTGATATTGTGAATGTTGTATGTTGATTCGGATTGTGCCTCTCTTACCTAGAAGGATGATTGGTATTTTCTTTGATTCCAACTAATTAAAATTAATTTAATTTAATTTTAAAGTAAATGGATTTAAAACAATTTTTGAATGTAATATTTAAGTTTAACTTTAATTTAAAATTTTAATATATTAATTTAATATATACTTTTTAACAGAATATTTAGATTTAATTTTAACTAATTAGAATCTTTATAATTAATAATTAATTAGAAATCTTTTTCATTTAATGTAAAATTAGTATGAATTTAGAAATATATTAATCAAACCGGTTTGAATAATTGTTGTCATGGCAATTCTGGATGTGATGTTAAAAATGTTTAAAAAATCATATTGATGTGTTGTGGTTGTGTAAGACAGTGAAAAAATTAACCACATGAAGTTGTTTGACCGTTGTTCACAAAGTGTATCGAATACTAAAAAACGATCTTCATATGTGACCCCACAATATTCAACAGAGACAAGACCTGAAACCAGCAGACTTTGCAAAACGTCGAAGATTCGTTGATTAAACTTTGACTATACAACAAGAAGACAATTAAAAAAAAGAATTTTACTCCGTGATGAGGCATATTTTTAATGATCAAGTTTGACTTATTCTAAATGTCTTTACATATTCGTTATGTTATCATAATGACGAACGTTTAGTGATGTTTGTCTAAAATATTTTTTTACACTTTCATTAAAGTTAACACATATATTTATGCATTAATAAAAATAGTTGTGACTTTGTCTCTTTTTTCAAAGTGAGTGAAATACTTTCACAAATAAGTATCAAAGAGAAGAGTAAAATCCAGAAACAATTTTTACGTTTTTTCGTTCAAACGAAAAAACAATCGTGAGTTTTAAAAAATCATTGTAAATTATTCAATTTTCATGATGATAAATTTTATTTTTCTTCTAAATCATTCAAAACTTCTTCCTTATAATCGTTATAATTTTTCGGGTACGTATTGTTTTGATCCCGCCGCTTTGTACCCGACCGTTTTGACCCAGGCTATTTCGACCCCAGTTTAGTTTTTTAATTAATTTTTTTATTTTTGATGTATCTGAACCATTTTTTTAAAATTTAATTTTATGATTTTTTTAATTTAGACGAATTTGACTGCATTTTTCAAGATTCAATTTTTTCAATATTTTTATTATTGATGGTTTTGAACATTTAGTTTAGTTTAGTTCAATTATTTTAATAATATTTGAGTTTGAAAAACATCTTTCTATTAAACAAACTGTTATTGCTCAATAAAAAGTACTTTGATATTTGTATTTTTTAATATAAATGGGTAATTTTGGTTTTTTTACAAATGAAAAATAGGAAAAGGAGCAAACTGTTAGAAGACAGCTACAAAATTACAGATTTGATTAGCGTTGACCTCGACAAGCCATAAAGAGAACATATTTGGTTTTTGGTGACTGGTAATCCCGACGGTCGTTTGCTCATATAGTGTTTGTAAAATGCCCAGTAAGCTACATTGTTTCAGTAATCAAAGGAAAATGAATCTCTGCTCATAATCATATCTCTTGTATTTAATCAACAGTTTTCTCAGACTACCGTTGGACAAACCCTTATAACTTTATGGATGTCGGAGCTTAATTAATAGTTGAGGATTGATATCACAATTGGAAAAATCCCCGTTCGTGAAATGAAATCACTATGATTTTCTAAAGACTTATCAATGCCCGGGCCCTGCGACCCCACAACTGCACACATTTTGTTAACCCATACTGACTTAGGCCTCAAAATAATTAAATTTTCATGATAAATAAGTAAATAAACATATTTCATAAATAACCCTATAGTAACAAAAAAATCTTGTGTTTCTAGAAATTTTGTTTAAGAGATTAAGTTTATTAAAATTAGTAAAAATCTTTATATGAAAAAAAAATGATAATAACATTATTAGGTTGGAACGAAAATTTTGTCATTTATTCGAAAAACTGTAAATATTTTTTAAAATTTATTTTGTCTTATATTGATTTTATATATTATTTGTTCTTAAGTGCATTTCAAAATATTATTCGCATTGTATATTATTTTCTATCAAAACGTATTCATTTTAAAAACAAGTTAAAATGTCAAAAAAGCGTGAAAAAATCTTAGCTTGATTTTCAAAGAATTTAAACTTGGTCGTACAGCAGCGAAAGCGTCTAAAAATTGGTGTTAGCAACGGCCACTATTCTACGACTGAAGGAACATGTTTTCGGTGTTATGCGAAATTCTGCTCCGGAAATACACATTTTAAAGACAAAAAACGCTCCAGACGATCAACAACCATTGATAAACGAACGCTACACAGTTTCATTGAAGCGGATCTAACCAAAACAACTTTTAACTCCTACCTTCCAATACAACCATAATGCGGAACCACCAGAAAATAAACAAGAAAAATAAACGTGGTTAAAAGGTCCCACGAGAACTAAAAAGTGCGAAAAAGTTGGCGAAGTAACGACTGTCCTTGGCTGTTTCGCAACTTCAGCCGTGATATATTGCTACGGATTTTGACATGTAATGAAAAGTAGGTTGTCTACAATAACCAAAAACAAAAAAGACACCTCGAAGTTATCCGAATTAGAAAAAAGGGATGTTGTGCGTTTGATTTATGATATCTAGACCCTAGGAACTCCTTCTGCGCGATTTACCCATATTTTCAAAAGTTTCCTTCATCTTATGAGATCGTATTTAACCCCCTTTGCTTGTTTGTGGTTTGTTTTCAACAAAACAACGGCAGACCATGTGTTTCATGCTACACGAGCAAAAAACTTGGAGAATTGGGTTAGGATGTTCTTAAAGACCCACCGTATAGCCCAGATGTGGCACCGTCCGCTTTTCAACTTTTACTGGAGACTGGAACATTTTCTTCGAGAACATCGCTTTATTGAAGATAAACATGTGGAAAAAATATTTCAAAAGTTTTCGACCTGAAAATGCAAGAGTTTTACAGCCTCGTTGTAGAAAAGTAATCAAAAGTTATGGCGATTACATTGATGAAAAGAACGCCTTGTTATTGTAAAACCTTTGTCTTTAATAAAGTGTTAATTTAGAGACAAAACATTTGTTCCAAACTAATATATTTTAGTTGCTAATTAAGTTCACAAAAATAAAACATAAATTACATTTGAAAGTTGATAAAATTTTATATCTCAATTTTAGTACAACACAAGTAATTGTCACTGCCAGAAGGATAATGAGGAGCGAGATTGTAGCCATGTCGATGGACCAGTTCCAGCTTTTCAGACTGTACCCCTGAAAAAACGTTTAATTTAAAATATTAATCTTAAAAATTTAATAATATAATAAAAAGACAAAATTTCTTTCTCAATAAAAAAGATTTATTGCAGGAAATCTAAATTATATGAATTTTTTTATGATATATTTTTAATATAAAATAATTGATCTTGTTTTTTTTACAAATAAATATTAAAAATATTATTTAATATAAAAAATGTTCTGAATTTTTTGATACAATTAAAATTGTTTTTATTTTTTTTTGTTAAATTAAAGTTTATTTTTATTAGTTTCATATATAAATGTAAACAAATATATAAATGTTAGTTTGATAAAAATTCAGTATTAATACTTCAAAAAAATATTCAATTTAAATTGCGTTAAGATCAAAGAAACTGAAAGTAGAAAAAAAGAAACGTATTAAAATGTAACAAATCATTTAATTAGGATAATTAATAATATTCATAATTTGTTTTAGCTGAAAAATTTAATATTTTTTAATTATTCTTTGAAATTTTTGTTCTACTTTATAACACAATATTTATAATTTTTTTAATAATTTTAATAACAAATAATTTATATTATGAAAAAATTTTTAGGTGATGGATTTGATAACTTCATTATAAATTAAAATTTTATTTAAAGTTTTGCACTTTTTTCAATGGTTTCCTTATTTTAGACACAATAGAAAAAAAGGATATTTATGAACTCAACTGCTGAAAAAATTAATAAAATTATTAATAAAGTATGTATCTCTCTATAGATGATGAATAACATAAAATTGGCAAATTGCTTTCAAAGTTGTTTTGAAGGTCTAATCAACAAGCTAGGTGCTGCATATGAACATACACAAAACTTCCGTTGAAGAAGTTAATGAAATAATTCTATCTTGGTCGGTGACTTCAGTGTCCTCCAAAACAAAGTCTTTAGGTGCTCTCGTCTTCGGCGGATGCTACTCTTCTGGAATAACGTCATTGGAAAAATTGTTAAGTATAACAAATTTTCATGCATTTTTGCTTTGTTTAATCAGAAAAAGAATCTGGTATCCAGGTTTTACAAACGAAATGCTTCTCCATATTCTTTAGATGTCTCTATAGTGTAACTTGTTCCAAATTCAATTGCAAAGCCATTGTCCAGAAGGTCACATTTTTATTGTATTGTAGAATCTTCTCAAATTCCTGACTCAGATTCATAAATGGTCTCCCATCTCTTGCTTTGACATGTGTACCTTCGTCTCTACATCTATTTAAAGCATATCCTTAAACTCTATGTACCTTGTAAAGGAGTAATATCTGAGGTTGTTAAATCACATCCCCAACTTTATTAAAATAGTTTACGGATACATTGTTAACGGAATCCCTTTGAAACTGTGATATTACGCCAACAAAATGTTAGTAACATTAATATGGTTAAACAAAATAATGATAATAACACGTTTTATTAATAAGTTTATAATCAGATATTCTATACATGACGTAAATAGCAAAAAACAGCAACTTTGTACCCAGAAAAACAACTTTAGTAATAAAAGTCTCACCAAAGACTTATCGAATAATCCTATAAAGAGTACTTATGATATATATTAAATAAATACAACATAGATTTTAAAGGCCGTGTGTAGCCCTTTGACAAATATAAAAGTAATGTAAATAAATATATATATATACACAGGAAAAGACTTTTCCTGTGTGACGGGGAGTTAAATTTTTTCCTTGAAAGTTTCTGTTTAAATTAAAAAATCTTAGTTATAATTTATTATATATTGTTTCTATCAGGGGTTAATTTAAATTTTTATCTCGCCTGAATAGTTTATTATTTTTTAATTTAAAGGGTAAAATATTTTTATGTTAATTTGCTTATTAAATATTTTAAAAAAT
>MQRK01219827.1:6731-19443 GCA_001938485.1 Girardia tigrina
CGATAACTCGAACGTGCTTAATCCGGTCGCGGCAGCCGTCTATAAAGTCTACATATCTATTTATCAAGTGACACGAAAGACGGCGATATTCTCGTATTTATGAGCGGTGAAACATACGGGAAAAAGACTTATGATAAGATCCATCAATTCTCCGATTCACTCGCCACGAATGTCGATCAAGCCGCTTTATTTGCAATGGTCCTTGGAGAAATAATCGGGGATTTTAAGAACGAATATATCGGGAGTTCGACGGTGTATTGTGGCGACAGATATCGCCGAAACATCAAGCATCAAATGATTTTTTATTTTTTTAATTTTTATTTATTATTTAAATTAAAACCGTTTGATATTAACTATCGTTTATTAATTGTTCTATTCGGTATTCAAATGGTAAAGGTTAGTCGCGTTGTCTTCATTAGACCAAGTTATTGTGGTATAAAAATCACGCTCATCTAAAAGATATACGACTCTTATAGGATCATAATGGTGATGTACAGAGACAGTACAGAGGTAGGACTAATCAAACAGGATGCTACCTGTTCACTCGTTGTTATTACCGTCTTCAACAAAGATTTTTTGAAGCTTTAACCGCATATGTTGAACCAATAGAACGCATTTGTAAGACCTTATTCAATAATGGTTCGATAATGGGATTCGATACGTCAGGAATCAAGGTATACATCTAGGGTTGAACTATTTTGTCCATGGACAGGCATTATGTATATTTGACACTATTTTGGTCCCTTTATAATATCAATACATACCTTGAACTTCTAGTTATCAAGTTTAACGAAGATATTACATCTGCTTGTAGACAGACTTGTACTGAATCTAAATACAGATTGGGAATTATTGTAAATAGTATGAAATTTAGTTGAGTTTTTCATTTCTTTTTCAACAACCTTGTATTATTTGGACTCAAAAAAAAGGTTTTTATGTTTAACATGTAAACGACATAAAATGCATTTTTGACGTTACTTGAAGCGTGCTCGAACTATTTCAAAATCAAATCTGCCTCGTCTTTATCACTTGCTGCGGAAAACAATCGCCGATAACAAATGGTCTTATCGTCTTTTTCATCAGCATCATCAATAATGGTCATGAGACCATTGGCGATGGAACAAATAACGTGCTCACATAATACATGCGGTCAGGAATGTCGAGCTACCATCGCAATGTAAATGATGTATTGATCGTCTGGTGTGTTTTTTTGAATTCAATTTGCTAAATGATTTCGTGATACTACATTTTCGTTAAACGGTTTGTGTTTGATTTTGAATGAGTCCCATTGTATTTGATTTTATTTTTATGTACTACGTATTTATGTAAGTTGTAATTTCGATTTTACTCCTAATTTACTTATTTATTTTTATTTATTTATTTATTTTTCTGTATATCAGCGCCTTTGTCTTTTTATTTTTTTATTTCAGATTAGTTATGTGTAAAACTTTTATTAATTAAAACTTGTGTGATAATGTTACACTAATAAATGGCCGTTATACAAGTGACACCTTCAATATAGGTGTATTGCTAACGTATACAAGATCATATCGTTCTTGATTCAATATACGACGAAACAGAGATATCAAAAATGTCAGGATTAACGGGAAAATATTCCTCATTATAACTTCATCTAGGTTTTATATGAAATCCTGATGACCTAGGAAAAGTTTGCGGTGGATTTATCAAACGCAATTTTTTTCCTAATTTAATGGAGTCATTTGGATGATGGCTATCGTTGAATCATTACCTAATTAAAATGAGCCATAACGACAATAATAAATAATTTCCTGATTACAAATTGAATTTAAAAATTCAAAACGAAATCAATAGACAATTAAAAATTTATTTTTAACATTAACCGACTGTATTTCTCCGACGAAAATTTGGTATCCTCGAACAGAAATAATTTGTTGAACCTGTTAACTACTGATACGACTGAGCCCTTGTTAATCCGATAAAAATCATCGAATCTGATATTTACCGAAACAATTTGACGAAATTTACCTCCTAACTCTAATTCATTCTCGGTTCCGACTTTACACTAACTATATATTTAACGATTCATCTTTCGTATTTTGAGAACGGTAAATATTTACATCGTGTTACGTCGTTTTATTGTTATTATAAAGTTTTACTAGTAATTCTGATCATTTTTTAAGAGTTATTATTTTTTTCTTTGCAAAGCTATTAAATTTATCTAATAATTATTGTATTATGTCAGTTTAGTACTTTATTTTCTTATTTTTACGTTATAATCAATATAAACGATAAAACTTCCAATTTAAATCTTCTTTCATTCGGAGGATAAATTGTAAGCTTTCAGATTTCAATATTTGCAATGTCGAAAGTATTAAAATTATTGAAATGTATTTATAGATTCAGGTTGGTTTTCTGGCAACTGAAAAAATAATTTGAAATATTTAAATTTGTATTTATGCAAAGTAGTGATGATTCTCGAATAAGAGGACAACACGATTAGTGTCTCGTACAACGACGAACGACATCAATGTTTTCCGAAGAGGAGTTATGGGGTTCTATTTGAGATTTATGTTTCTTCAAGGCGGTATAAATGGCCACCTGTTACTCACATACATATTTTATATAAAAATACAATTATAACTTCATTTAATCCAACGTTTTTCAAACATGGTTCATAAAGTGATTGTAGATGTTCGGTCAAAGTTCTAAATTAAAAAAATATTTCCAAATAATTTAAATGAGTAATGAAACAATTGAGAATCGACTAAATAAATGTCATTTTTTCTTTGAAAGCTCATCGCAACAGTGATGTCTTCTGGATATATAATTTCCTTTTAAATGAAATTTATGTGGTAATCAATATTCGATGAGCATGTATACCGAATTCCATTTCTAACAGCATCTGAGACAATATGTTCAAATATGTTGTCATTGTTAATGAAACAATGGAAATTATTTATGTGATAACTGATAATACCTTATGCAGACAGATCCACTACTATGACAAATAATGATAAAACTAAAATATAGGATACACGACTTCTTGGCGACTCCGTTTCGGCACTGGACTTTTTAATGACGCCGTTTTGGCGCCACAACATTTCTGGAAATATAGAAAAAATATGGAAACGCTCATATTTTTTGGTAATATACATATATTTTTTGCCGAATTCGCGTATTCCGAAAGTCGATTGCCAAATACACGAATTCAGCAATTTTTTTAAAAAAATTTTTATTCAATTATTAAATTGAAATTGACATTAAATATGAAAAAATGTTTTTAAAATACACTTTTGCAATTCAGTTTTCCATCAAGGAAGAAGTTGAAATAACTATGACTAAAAATTTTCATTTGGAGTCTATTTCCATAATAAATTACGATTTTTTTAGTTTAATTTATATTTTTTTCATATGACATTGATGATTTTTCATATTAAATACAGACTTTTTCATAGTAAATTGATATTTTTATATTAAATTGATATTTTTCACATTAAATACAGAATTTATCTTAATAAATTTATATTCTTTCATATTAAATAAAGAATTTTTCATAATAAATTGATATTTTTCATATTACATGTTAATTTCAATTTCATCATTGAATTAAAATAATTTTTAAAAATTGCTGAATTCGTGTATTTGGCAATTGACTTTCGAATACACGATTTCGGCATAAAATATATATTACCAAAAAATATGAGCGTTTCCATATTATTTCCATATTACCAAAAAAAATGCTGCGCCAAAAAGTTCTGATTCCAGAATATTATTAGTAAAAATTTTAATTTTATTAAAATTATTATTGATCTACTGACCACTAATTTGATCGGTATTTCTTGATCAGGTGATGTCAATAATGATTCACAGGTTCCGTTCCAACACCTTCAACTGCGCTGGTTTCACAACAATCTGTTCCGATGTTCTATTTTTATATTACTTTCATGCTATTTTTTTTGTGTGACAATGTTTATTATCAATCTTTTTGTATTTTGTGAAAATCATAATGGGTATTGTGTTTCAAGGAGTGTAATTATCTAATTTGGACAGTGCCAAGATCGCCTTCTAATGACATATGCCTGTTCTTCACTTTGCGTAGTAGATTATTATCATTGTTGCATTATAATAGTTGTATTATTAAAGTATGTGAATATCTTTATTATTTGTATTATATTCATATGAGATTAGGTTTCATTCCATATCACAATGGTGTACAATGTGATTTCAATTTAATTTTTGAATGAATGTTTTGTAGAAAGATTCAAATATATTCTTATATTATCTGATCCCGCGGAGTGAAAACCGTCGTCAGTCACATTGTGCCAGCTACTATTTGCATTTGATTTGTATTTCTTTAATGATCGAATTTACCAATATTGGAATTTTTTCTAGTTTATTTTTTAAAATTGTGAATTATTTTGATGTTATTCTATTTGACAAGAGTGCATTATAGTCACAGAGAGTTTGGTGAATCTGACATGGTCTACTGTAACGGAGCAATGCAATTTTGTATGCATTCGTTTTTGTACATGTATTTTATAGAGATATCTTTGGTTCCAAATAAGCTGGTAACAATCTACACAACGACTTAATTACTAATTTAATTACATACAATTGACCTTAGTTATTGTTCTTATTATCCCTGTGTAGATTTATTTTTGAGAGGGACCATGTTTTTTATTTTGTGACATTAATCAGTAACGACATACACTTTATTCTATAACATATTCAACGATGACAGTCAGTTTATTAACAGATTTTTTTTAAATTCTCTCTCTTCATTCAAATTCACTTCTAATTTTTTTATTAATTTTAGCATATGTTTTCTATCATCATATTTTTTTGGTTAATAAGCTTTTTAAATAATTTTAAATTTTTGAAATGTTTATTATCAAAGCAGTCTTTTGTGACACAACAATGAGTATTTGAGTAAAGAGTCAAATATCGAAAAAGAATCATTCAAATGATCGATAAAAGGGACATGACCAGGGAATCTCAACCCTGAGGTTCTCCACTTCAATAATAATAATGCTCGTCTTTGTCTACCCCCTCTTGTCTTATCTTGAAGTGGCAATATAATACAGACGTCGTGGTTTATAATTCCCAATCGTAATATACGTATACTTTTCATTTTCCTTCAACTTCGACTTGATCATAAAAATAGCCCTATAATAATAATAGATTTACTCAATCAACTTCAGAGTCAAATTTTCAGAGTCCTGAGTTACTTCTATCCTTAATGAATTCACACAATCATGTTCCAATTTAGCGTCGTTATCTCGGAAATTATTCAACACTGTTTTTTCTGCAATTGAATCTTTCATTGACATGAAGGCTTCTTGATCGGTATCGTCAAATAATTGTACGTTCAATTCAAATAATTGAAGTTCATTTTCTTCGACTTTATTGTTCAAATTATCAACAACCGCAATAGATTTCAATGTCTCGAGATTCATACAATCATCGTAACGAGCTACTTCAACATCTTAAAGTTTTCTGGAGAAATTAAACTTTCGTTAATTTTACATGCAATCACTAATTTGACTTGAATCGCACCTTCAGTACGCACTGGCTCCGTAAAAATACTCTTCCTCGCATCATCAATTTCATTTTTCATAAAGTCCTCCTAGCACAGATGTACCATGAACTTTTCAATAGTTTTCAATGTAACTAAATCTTTTTCAACGCTTTCGATAATTGGACGCATTGCGCGTGAATTTAATTCCAATTTATTGTAGTCCATCTCATCATTCATCATAACCACAATTTTATAATAAATTACTCATTTCCTCACATTCACGATCTTTTAATTTCATTAATTTCCCATTTTCATTTTCACTAATGGTTTCAACGATTTCGTCTTGATCGTGATCATCTTCACTTTCAATTTCAGTTTCCATGTGAACACTTTCTACTATGCTTTCATTTTCCAACTGTTTTCTTTTTAAAAGATCTTGATCATTCTCAATATGTTTCCTTCGAAATTTTTTATCATAATCATCTGTGATCAATCACTTTTTGTTCTTTATTTATCAAAATATTATCTTGGCTCAGTTAACTTTGACCGCTACGTCGAGGACTTTCATCACAATTTACATTATTCTGTTGATTGTCTCCTTTGGCATCATCTCCATCAAAGACTTGGTTCGCTAATTGTTCTCTATTTGAAAGCTTTTTATGACTTTTAGTACCGCCATTTTCAGTTGTAAGTTTATTTTGATTTTCTTTAGTTTTATGAAACTTGTTTTAAGAAATTTGTTAGAATCATTTGTGTTCAATGCATCTTTATATTTTCGTTCTTTCAGGGTTCGTTCTTCCATCGAAGAATCATTTGAACTCAATGTGATTGATTCTTTTGATGATTTTGCTCTTTCTGATTCAATTGATGTTGAAGTCATTTCAGCTATTGCTTCTCTTTTCTCATCATTCTCTGTCTGACTTCTAACACTTCCGTTCGTAGATTTTCTGCATATAGATAATCACCGTTTATCGAAATTAACTTCTGTTAGGGTTTCGAAAAATACATATGAACACTTTTGATAAAATTTTATGTAGAAAAATTTTTTTATAATTCTTTTGATAAAATTATTAATTTCAAACAAAATAATATTTAGTTTAACAAAATTTGGAATCTAAAATTAAAAATATTTTAGTCTTTGTTTTACTTTATCAATTTTCAAGGCTGATGAAAATATATAAAGAGCAGCAAATTTAGTTTAGTTTGCCCAAAAATATTTGCTGAAAAATTCGCCTAAGAAGAGTTCACGTAATCAAATAATGTGAATACCAAATTTATTTTATTTTTATTTTATCCTTTAAAATATTGTTTTTAAAGAAACCATAAGTATCCCGTATGGGAGAAAAAGGTTTTTAAATTTTAAATTTTAATCAAATCATCGTTCGTTTTGGGAGATTCACAATCTTTACTGTAATCTGTTAACTCGTACGAAATATTGTTTTGTGTTTTGTTCTGTCATCAAGAATTGAATTATTATTATTATTTTTGACGTGTTAATGTTTGTTATTTGAAATAAAGTTTCATAAAAGAATTTGTGTTCATTATTCATATATTTATGTTGGAAGTCCTTTCTGATTAATTGGAGTCAGATCAAAGATTTCAGATTTCAGATTAAAGTTATAAAGATAAAGATTTGTGTTTAAAAAGTAAATATTTGAAATTAAAGATAATTTAATACCCAACACTTCTACATCTAAATATTCCGATACATTTCTTGAATTGTCTATTACAGAAATCTCTCCACCTTTTCTTCTCAATAACATTTAGTGATGAGTTTCTCGAGTTTAAGATAATTGATTTTCGATTTTCAAATACTTCATTGTTATCAATAACTTTCATTACATTTTTTAATTTTCCTGACATATTTGTGGAAACATTATTTGTAGTAATCTCACTCTCTTCTTTATCACTAATAATCAGAGATAATCTTCTCGAAACTAAATTCATTGACATCTTTGACGGTCTTCTTCTTTCGATTCATCATTTTTCACTTGCTCGATCTCTGCATCATATTTATATTTATAATTATTTATTTCTGTTTCGTACAAAATTAGAAAATTGTTCCTCAACAAATTGTTTTAAAAATCTTTATTGTAATAGAAATAGATTTTTACGTGTTAAGACTTTTAATTAATGATTTCGAACCTAACAAAAATAAATATTTTAGATAACATTTTAAATAATGAAACTTAAATTAAATAGATTTTAAAACAAAACGAATTAAATGTAAAATAATAATAATATAAGTAAAAAAATAGATTGGAAACGAATTAAACATAAAATCCGAAAAATAGTTTAACAGAATTTATTAAACTTTCAAAAAAAGTAAATATAATATAAAAAACTATGTATAATAATAAATATTATTTAATAGTAAATTTCAAAGCAATGTATTTGAAAATTAACTTTATTCCAACATAAATATTTTCTTGAAAATAGTTTCAAAGAAAAGAAGAGCATCTTTTTCATTACTAAAATATACAGTGTCATTTATTAAAAAATTAAAAAAAACTCATCATAATTAGTCACTAACATTTTAGAAATATAAAATGATATAAAATTATTTAGGAAACATTGCATTTATAATTTACAAAAAAAATTACCAAAATATATTAAAAGCCATTAAATCCTAATCATTTATTTATTTTCATAATACACTTTTCAAAATATTTAATAAAGTTCGTTGGTCGTAATTGTCAATACTATTTTTAAATCATGATTAATTTTTTTAAAACTCAAAATTAAGAATAATTTTGATTTGGTTTCTAATTTATTTATCGTAAATAATATTTTTATCTCTAAATCATTAAAACATTTTAATTTTGAATCAATTAAAATATTACAAACTATTTGAAATCTCATTTTTATTGTTTTTAAAAAATATCTTTTTTAAATAATTTTTTTTCAATTATATTACGAAAATATATTTTAAATTTAATTTAGAATATTGTCATACAAATTTAAAAAAAACTTATTTTATTGTTTTTACACTACTTAAATGTTCTCAATGAAGAAACAAACAAATACTCATAAATGTAATTTAAATAATATACTTAATAATATTTATATGATTATAACAAAAAATTATAAATTTCAAATATTATCATAAATTTTAATTTTAATCTCAATTTTTGTACTTTTTTTATTCAAAAATATAATTCATAGTTATTATTATATTAAAATATAACAGATATCATAATAATCTTAGAAATGTAGAAATGGTTAATCTTCTTCTTGATAAGAATTGTAATGTTGACGCACGAAACAATCTAGGCAGGGCACCAATTCATATCGCTTCTTTAGATGTAGAAATAATTAAATTACTTCTTGATAAGAATTGTAATGTAGATGTAACAGACAAATATAATCTAGACAGGGCACCAATTCATAGCGCTTGTCATCTTCAAAATGTAGAAACAGTTAAATTACTTCTTGATAAGAATTGTAATTTCGATGGTAAAAACAAGGAAGGTGACACACCAATGTATATCGCTTTTCGATATAAGAATGTAAAAATAGTAAAATTACTTTTTGATAAGATTTGTAATTTTGATGGTAAAAACAAGGAAGGTGACACAGCAATACATATGGCTTGTCGATATGAGAATGTAAAAGTAGTTAAATTACTTCTTGATAAGAATTGTAATGTTGAGGAACAAAATAAACTTGATGAGGCACCAATTCATATCGCTTGTCAAAAAGGAAATCTAGAAGTAGTTAAATTACTTCTTGATAAGAATTGTAGTGTAGACGTACAAAACAAATATGGTGATGCACCAATTCATATCGCTTGTCAAAAACAAAATCTAGAAGTAGTTAAATTACTTCTTGATAAGAATTGTAATTTAGATGGTAAAAACAAGGAAGGTGACACACCAATTCATATCGCTTGTCGATATAAGAATGTTAAAGTGGTTAAATTACTTCTTGATAAGAATTGTAATTTAGATGGTAAAAACAAGGAAGGTGACACACCAATTCATATCGCTTGTCGATATAAGAATGTTAAAGTGGTTAAATTACTTCTTGATAAGAATTGTAATGTTGAGGAACAAAATAAACTTGATGAGACACCAATTCATATCGCTTGTCAAAAACAAAATCTAGAAGTAGTTAAATTACTTCTTGATAAGAATTGTAGTGTAGACGTACAAAACAAAAATGGCGATGCACCAATTCATATCGCTTTTCAATGGCAAAATGAAGAAATAGTTGAATTACTTCTCGATAAGGATTGTAATGTACAAAATAATAATGGTGATACACCAATTCATATTTCTTGTAAAAATGGATATATAGAAATTGTTAAATTGTTGCTCGAAAGAAATTGTATTCTCGAATCAAAGAATAATGACAATAAAACTCCTCTTGAGCTAGTTAAATTGGAGACGCATTTATTAATCGCTGAGATGCTCCTCAAAAAGAATATCTTTCTCAAAATTACCAATGAACAAATGGCGTATCTCGCCAGTGTTCGAGAAAAATTATCGCCAATAACGATTCTCTATTTAGAGTTTCAGAAGCTTTCTTCTTTGGATAAATCACAACTGTCTAGAAATATTCAATATTTGGCTTTGAAATGGTACATGGATAACAAAAACAGATTTCTAAATCTTTTTACTATGCATTTCAAAGAGTCAAAAAATAATGTTCTTTTAAAACAGTGTAATAAATTATTGGCATTAATGGGTCCGATGGAACTAAATTGTTTCGAGGAGCCTCACCAAAGCATTAAAAACCACAGATATCGTTTTGCTAAGCGACATCCTTTTTTGACAAAAAATAAGAAAATAAGTATCAAAATATCAGAAAAGATATGTACTGTTTGTTGTGCTGAACCAATCAAAATAAGAATAGATTGTGGTCACATATTTTGTTACAGTTGTTCAAGAATGCTCAATAAATGTCCTGTATGCAGATATTCCTTACGGAGTAAAAACAATTTTATTGAAATTTGTATATAATTTTCAATAAAGATTGACAAACAACGGTGTCACAAACCTCTGATAACTCACATGGGAACATCCAGTGTGATAATCGATCATCTGGAAAAGTTCTTCTATTCATTCAGTTTTTGAGTTTAAATATTAACTTATTTGTGTGTAATACTTGAAACTCTCATTGTGTTTGTAAATTGTGAAAAAATAAATTTCGTCTGTGATTAATGATTGTTCTCTTTCTTTAATTTCAAATGTTAAATAAAAAATTTATTAAATGACGGATGTTTATCCCAATCAATCATGAAGAATAATTAGTTTATTTTATCTATAAATAGTTTATAATAAATTTTATTTAATTATAAAGTGATTTCTGTAATAGTCAATTCAAGGAATGCATTGGAATATTTAGATGTAGATATAATGTTAGAAGTTAAATTCCATAAACTGTGTCTATCTATATCCAGAAAATCTACGAACGGAAGGGTTAAAAGTTAAACAATCAACAGAATAATGTAAATTATGATGAAAGTCCTCGACGTAGCGGTCAAAGTTAACTGAGCCACGATAATATTTTGATAAATAAAGAACAAAAAGTGATTGATCACAGATGATTATGATAAAGAATTAAATTATTGATTAAGGATACAATTGATTAAGGACTCAATAGTTACGCGTTTCCATAACCCCGCTCAGAAAACATTTGCTTTACAGTGGTGAATTGCAAACTCTTATCTAGTATATACTGCGCTAGTCAGTAATTCCAACAAAGAAAACTACGGACATATTAGCTTAGAGACGAGAACTCTAGTTTCCAAGTGACATTGGATGGAGGTATGTCGGACTGACTTAAAACACGTTACCAAAGTGATAGGTCCACAAAATAGATTGTGATGAATTGAACACATAATAATATAATGTTAAGTAACTAAATAGGTATATAGAATAGTGTACATGAAAGATTCACTTTATTACAAAGGTTGAAAGAAAGAACTAAATACAAACATGTAGTATTTGAACGAACTATTGAAACATATGACTAAAAGAAAGCAATAAAGATAATTAGAAAATTTATTATTATTAATTGTAAATTACTGGTTATAATTAATATTATACAGTTATTATTAATCAAAGTATAAATTTTATAAAATTTTGGAGCTCATTGAACTAAATAATTAAAATGACGACGTTATTGTGAATTACTTAGCGAGTAAATGTATAACGGTTTACAATCAGTATATGAAGTATCGATTATATACAACAGGAATTAGATGATAGCTAAATGATCAACAGAATCGAAGGAAAAGCAGAATATAAATAAAGACTAGTTGAGTTAGAAAGGCGCGATAAAGTGACGATATAGAAATCAGCTAAACGAAAACACTTATTATAGATTATTATTATAAAAAACTCCTTCCACCAATTATTAAGATAAATATTTCTAACTATTAAATAAATAGCATATCAATTATAGCAATTAGTAAAACAACTTTCTTTAAAAACTAGAATAACAACATGATTGAAAATCACTCTTAAGACTATAAAATAATTGTAATCCAACAATACTATAAAATCATTTTAACATTTTAATCGAATTACCAAAAGATTAATAAAAATAACTTTTAATCAAGTAAATTAAAATTAACTTTCAAATCAATAACTTTAAATAATATTTAAATTGAAAGTTTTTTTAAATTTCATTTTATTATTTCAATCGATATGCAAAATTGAAATCGCAGCGATGAGTGTTCTAGAACAGCCCAACTCGATCTCCGTTTTCATCAAACGAGTTTGTGTTGAGTCCGAATTTAGCGCACGAATATTTTCTATTAAATCTAAACCAAATCAATTATTAATCGACTAATTTCATTTCCAAAACTCACTCTTTGTATTTTTCATTCCAGTCAAACATAACGCATTGGTGTTCTTTAATCCCATATTTCCCAATCAATTCGCAAGGAAAACAAATTCTATATTCAAATACCATTAGAATACCATACCACTGTTTCTCTATTTCTTTCTCTAGCATCTTCATGACATCTAATACGGTTGCATCAGCTTTTATATCGAATGTATAGTAACGATTATCGGAACTTTTGAATCTCATTCACATAACTAAGGATGAGATCGATATATTAAAATATGGACCTAAACATTCAATAAAATCAAAATTTGATAAATTAAAATTTCAGTCAAAGATTGAAGCAATGTATGGCTATTATTTATCTAATATTTCTTATTTTCATAGTTTTGATTTCGGATATTTTAAGCATGT
>MQRK01219828.1:356-16142 GCA_001938485.1 Girardia tigrina
AAAATGAAATTACTAATATAGTTTTAAAATTAAAAACAACAGCTTACTTTTATTACTAATGCAAAAATTTTGAATCGATTTACAACTTTCAAAAATGCAAAATTGGAAAGACAATTAAAATAATACGTTAAAACAAAGATGTGTTGAATATTTAATATGCAGTTTTAAATTCCCTATCGAATGATATATAACATTATATATAGATTGTTGAGAAACTAGATATTTTGTGAATTGCAAAAAAATTGAATCGGGTTGTAGATAAACCATAAGAGTCCTTAATTAATAAACGAAACTGGAATTGTTTTTTTAATATTAATTCTGAATATTAAAAGGAAAAAATCACGAGAACGTTTTATAAACATTAAATATTTACTTCGATTCTCCAAATAAATAATGATGGATGATCACAAGCTTTAGCTTTCTTCCAGACTTGTTCCGTTTCCGCTGCGTTCTCTATTATTGAAAGTAGAGCCATTCAAAAACAAAATTTAAAATATATTAGTTGTAAAAATAAAACATCTTCTAATTTCAATTTTAATTAAAAAGTCAAATAATTACGGTAAAATAAGAGCCTCATAAAGAGAATTTTTAAATATGTATAATATATTATTTTGTTAATGTCATTTTTTGACAATCAACTTATTTAAAACTAGTAAATCAAAGAATTTTTTATATCCATGCTTCATGCGGGCAGAACTCTACTTGGCCAACAATTTTTTTGTTATCTTTTGTCGAAGGAAAAATTACCATTACAATTTTTTGGTGCATCGGGGACCAAGTTGACCAGCTGCGGCGTCAGTTGTTGGTTCCTGGGTCACGAGAAAAGGATATATCTTATTATTTTATTATTATTTTAATTAATAGATTTTTATTATCATTCTTCGTATGGTTAACACTCTAGACCAGGAGTGGGCAAACAACGTTGGATCCGGCCCGGCACAAATTACAAAAACATAGGAGTTTATTGCGTAGGATAATTGATTTCTATAATGAATTTACAAGATGTTTTGAAGACTGATAAAATCTCAGAAGATTTCTCTTTAGTAAGTTTGCAATTTTCATTAAATGACAATGATGCATCATCCTGTGTACAGTTAGAGTTAATAACATTACAATCAAATTTAGTGCTGAAAAATAAATTTCTTGAAAAAGAAATAACTGACTTTTATGCCTCGTTAAACTCAGAAGAGTCTAAGAATTTAAGAGAAACTGTACAAAAATATTTAACGTTGTTTTGGTTCGACGTACGTTTGCGAAGCTATATTTTCTTTAATGCAAAATTCTAAGAGTAGCGTAAAATAGAGGATAACTGTCAAAAATTTTGAAGCGGTGTTAAGAATAGCTACCAGCGGATTAAATCCAAATTTTGATGGGAGTTTATATAAATATTAAATAACCTTTTTTATTTATATTGGTATCTATTAATATGTTAGCGTCATATGTGACAGTCTATGTATCGTGTAACGTTATTTTCTTTAATATATCAGGGTATGGTATGTGATTTTTCTTTTATTATTTTTTGTTATTTTTATTTTAATTATTTTATATTTTGTTTATCCTCAAGAAAGAAAGTAATGTAAATCAGAAAATTAAAGAAATAAAGCAAAGAACAAAAGACACAAGAAAGAATTCCCTAAATAATTATTTAATTATGAATTAACAATTATAATTTTTGTCTATGACAATTTGAAATTAAAATTAAAATTTCAAATTGTCGATTGATCAAAAATTATAAATCATAATTACATTTAAAAAATTTTAATTACGTTTTAATTTTCCGTTGTTGGATTGAGATCTGTTGCATCTAATTATCGTTGAGTCGTTTACTGTCAATTACTATCAGACTATTATTAAACTGTTCCCTGTCGATTGATATATAACTAACACGGTACTATTTGCTGACGATCTAAAATCTACAATCGTTATCCTCTTATTTGTGCCTAAAGTCACATAAAGAATTAACTATCAGAAATAATTTCTGTAATCATTGACCAACCGACGTTATATTAACGATAATTATTATTATCAATTGTTTGTCACTATACGACAATTTGTACCAAGATGTTATTATTTTATTTTAATTTTCCAATTATTGGTTGCTTGTTGTCTACAATATACCATGTTTTCGACTCCAATTCATTTTCGATCAAATGATCATTCATTTTCGTTAAATAATCGATATTCATAAACTCGTCATTATTGTCAAACCGACTCAACAACCAGATCGGTAATCCATTTTCGGTATACTCACTGAAATGAGACAGAATCGCGTTTCGTATTTCGATAATCGTTTTCAAAAGTGATTTTCGAGATTCTTCGGTTTCGATTTTTTTGATTGAAATATCCATCGGTTCCGATTCCGGTTCTTCAATCACCGCAATCAGTTTCAATCTCGTCGTAATGCATTTCAATTCGTTCATTGCGTCTCTATTAGCGAGATTCGCATTCTCGAGCGCTTTCAGAGCGGCTGGTTTTCTTGTCGTAACACTGGAGAACATTTTTTGATCGGAATTTTCATCCGATGGATGTATTTCACGGTTTCTCAAAACCATCGGTCGAATATTCATTTTTGTCACCATTCAGGAAAAGCACAATTGAATTTTCTTTTAATAAGTAACTCGTTTTAATATTTTTCTCTAATAATTAACAAAATCGATATCGCTATCAAACTTTATTTAGATATCAAAAAAACTCACAATAATTAATTCGTTTAAACAAAACGAATTTTTGGCAATAAATTTTAATAATAAAATAAAATAAACTCTAACTCTACATATTTACGTATATATAGCTATAGATATTGGATTAATATTTTTTTTATTAAACATTTTTTAATTCATTCTGAAACATACCATAATTACATTAAGTAGTTCATTTACTTTTGCGTTATTTAAAGTTGATAGTAAAAATCAGTTTAGTCACGTATAATTTCATTAGTTAGTTCATTGAACTTTACTTTCTGAATAAACTGATTTTTACCAAGACCATTCAAATTTCCATCATTCACATAAGTGTCTGAAGTAGCTATATGTATTTTTTATTAATTATGGAAATGGTTTTTATCCGATAAATGATAGTAACAATCTTCTAAAATCAGATCTTTGTAGGAACTAAATACAAAAGAGTTAACTATTCTCTTAAAGAAGTAAAAGGCAATCGAGATTTGGAGAAGGTTTTAAGATCCTCGCCTAATATAATAACTTTTTACTAATGTTCAAACCAATGATATTTGTTACAAACATCTTAATTTTTTAATAAAAATGTCAAATAAATTTTCATTTATTTTAATAAAAATTGATTTTTAAGAAAACAAACATATTTCTATTTAAGATCACTTTTCCTAATAGGTATCTTTTTTTGAAAACGGAATGATATATATCTTCGGCTAGCGTCAAAAGTTTAGAAAATTCATTCGGCCCACTAACGAAAGCATTTGCCAAATCCTGCTCTAACTTATTACTTTTCTAATTCTTTAATTTTTGTTTTAAGTGATGATTTTCGTCATCAAGATTTTTATGTTATTGCTTCAAACTTCTAACAAATCAGTTTGGAGAACTTAAGGTTTTTGTTCGTCTGATTCTGTACGTAGACACAGTCTACTAGAACACTTATCATGTTCGGAATTTACTAAAGCTATGATGTGAGTGAGTGCAGATATCGACCTACACAGAAAATCTGAATAATCTTTTATTCGAGTTTATCTCTGAGGTTTGTTTTGAGATCTGCGAGATATGGAGATGGTTTTCTATCCGATAAATGATAATAACAGTCTTCTAAAATCAAATCTTTATAGGAACTAAATACAAAAGAGTTAACTATTCTCCTAAAGAAGTAAAAGGCAATCTGGATTTGAAGAAGGTTTTAAGATCCTCGCCTAATTTAATAACTAATGTTCAAACCAGTTTCTGATTATTAAATTTCTGATTAAAAATGGGTAAACTCGAATTAATTCGGTACAAGACACCTTTGTCAAATTGTCCATCAATTGTAGCAAGAATTGTAACAAAGATTCATGTCCGTCAAGTTTATTTTCGAAATATTTATATTATTTATAAATAACCAAAATAAAGCATTTTTGATAATAAAATCTTATGAGATGTTTCGATGTTTTCGTACAACTCATTCATCGGTAATTACAAATATATAAAAATTAATTTAAATAAAACATGAAATCAATAATAAAATTAAATTGTTATCCAAATATTATTGGTTAATAATGACATTTTTAAAATATTTAATTAAAGATTTTAAAAATTAAAGTGTCTTTATTTTACCCATTTTGAATGTTAATTAATGAGTGGTTGTAGTGACCTAAAATTATATACTCATAGAACTGCTGTTAGTAATGGGAATATGAAACATTTTGTTAGAACAGAAAACTCCTCTTTTTCAACCAATGAGGTTCTATTCTTACAACGCAACAAGTTGTTAAGACCATTACTTAATCAAATCGATTATGACTGCTCACTAATCCGGATTTTCAAAAGAAAATTTGTCTCTTCAATTTACGCGTTTGGACTAACGTGAAAACTAAATTTATACGCCATATTAAATTGCAATCCACGAATCTTTGTCTATCATTTTGAATGTGATTGAAATAATCTTGACACTACAAGTATTTCCATAAATACTCCTCTTAAACGTTTTAAACCATTCGGAATATGGAATTTTAATGAACTGATTGTACTCTTCAATGTTTTCTTTCGTTTACCCTTTCTTAATACTAGAATACTGGAGCGGTCATTTTTGACCGCAAAGCAATTTTAAAGCGCACACATTTTCAGGCAATAATTTCTACAGAGTTGAATTTTTGAGACTTATCATAATTTCGATAGATAATAACAATATTGACATGAGCTTGAAAAAATCAAGTCATTAAGATTTATTGTCTTAAATAAGGTTCGGTTTAAAATTGCATTGCAGTCACAAATGACCGCTCCGGCATTCTTGTGGTAATCTGTGTTTGAATACATAATTTATTTAATTTTACCTTATATTGAGCTATATTTGCTTTTTGGTCTACATATTGTTCCTCAAACGTTTCCTTAGAATATTCAAATAATACAATGAAATATATAAATATAATTAAGTTATTTATCAATAATTTTAAGCTAGCGTTCACTAGACTCAATAATATAAAAAATTATTAAATAATGTTATTAAAATCACAGAATTTGAACAAAATTTATCAATTTTTGATAAAAAATAACATAAATTACTTTTCAAATTCCGATCTTCGTCCGAACCAAGCAAAGCGACATTCGAATCTTTCCAATTGTATTTGTTTGCCTTTTGCATTTCACACAACTTATTGTTTTTCGATAAATTTATGAATAAACGTAGCTTTTATTTATTAAATTACTAAGTATACTTGTTAATAATTGAATGCATTATAGTTAAGTTTATCAACCCATAAGATCGACTGGGATTGGGGCATCTCTTGTTGAAACACATATGCATATACATACAGTCGTTGTTGGATAACTCGTGTTGCCTTAGATTGCTTTTTATCCCAATCGCGATTATCGTGTTCTCCTATCCATTCATTTACTTCTCCATAAGACAACAAGGGAACGTATTCTTTTATTACATCCATCTGTCTTACCAACGCACAAATTATTCGAAGTAACAATTCTAACATTAGTTATTGTACAATTTGTAGAAATCACGAACATGTGATTGATTCGATTCAACCTACTAAAATATGAAAAAAATATTCAAAATAAAGTTAGTTAACAAGATGAAATCAAAATGTACAAGTTCAGATGTATAAATTTCGATGGTTGAGACTTTATCATCAGAAAAATACTTTTAAAACAGAAAGTTACTTATATCTGACCATATGGTGATTGCGCAACCAACACGTCATTAAACATCATTTTAAAACAGCCGATACAATTATACAAGGTGCAATTTGGACGGTAATTTTAGGATTCAGAGATTTTTAATGTACTTCATAACGCATATAATGGTTAACCCTTAATAACCTAGAGTTTCAATTTTGATACCAATCTTTTAAACGTTCTTTATGGCGTTAATGTCTGAAGTATCAAAATTGATACCTGTTTTTTTTCTAAATAAATATGTAAAATAAATATTGTGATTTTTTAGCTATTTTTCCCTTCATCTAGACCCTCAAGCAAACACAGTAATATTAAAAATAAATCACTTTCGTAAATCAGGCTACTAAGGGTTAAACAGTCAGAATTAATTAACAATAAACTAATAATTCCTATTTTCAAATTCTGCAATTATTTTATTTTTAATGAATTACCAAGATTTTTAAAATGTATTATAATAATTCCTAAAATTATAAAAAATAATTCTACAGAAATAAGCCTCCCACAACTGTAGTATTGATATTGTGCTTCCTTAGACATTTAAAACCATTCGATACCGCTTTGAACTATAAAACACGATGTAAAGAACGCAAACTAGATAACAAAATTTATTAAATGAAATATTGATTGGGGTTTGCTAACCAATTCAACTCACCAATTCTCCATTGGCTCCGTTAATGGCTTCAATTGTCTTACAAAATTTGGAGCAAAAATTTTCCGGGTGAATTACCAATCTTCTATACCAGGTATGTAGATGATCCTTTTCTGATATTTAAAAACAAGGAAGATGTGAATAGTTTTTTAAACTTTATAAATAATTTACATCCAAACATTAATTTTACTCGTGAAAGTGAAAGTAATAATTAAATATCGTTTTTGGATATCTTGATTGAAAAGAAGCAGAATAGATTCATGACAGGGGTCTACAGAAAACCAACGGACACTGGTCTTTACAATACTCCGAGTAGTTTCTCTGACCCAAAATATAATATAAATATGATTAAGGGTCTAGTGCATATAGTTTGGAGTTTAACTTCTTCTTTTGAAATTTTTGATAAATAAATTGATACTCTCCATAATAGACTTATAATAATGGTTATAATAAGAAATATTTAAATAACATCATTAAAAATACTGTGGAGTCAATTTATTTAAAATCAAAAGACAAAATTAATAAAAATTTGAATGCAACTGATGAAGTGATTAATTCAAAAAAAATTATTTAAAAATTCCGTATTCCGAAGGTGGTAGGGATTTTAAACGAATTTTAGAAAAACAGGCCCCAGTAGGTGTTACAATTAAAGTATTGTTTCTAACTAATAAAATTTCTAATTACTTCTCGATAAATCTAAAACACAATTGGGTATGAAAGCAAATTTAGTTTACCAATATAAAAGTCACAAGTGTGAATCCTTGTAGATTGGAGAGACAAATCGTCACCTCCGTACTAGAATTGCAGAACATACCCAATCAAGTAGAAAAAGCTCAATTTTGAACCACATAGTGAAATGTCATGGAACTCAAAGGAGGGTATTTGATAATGATTTTCGGGTTTTGATTAGGAACTTTGATCACAATTATGAAAGGACAATTACTGAAGCACTTTTGATAAAGTTTTGTAAACCTAGTCTAAATGTGCAAAGTGATTCGTCCAATCATATTAGAGTATTTTGATGTTACACACTGTGACGTAATGGTCATCTTTCTATATAAACAATAACTTTCTAATTAAATACAGAACTGAAGATGCCACAAAAGTAGCGAAACATGTTTTCGAATAAAAATTTAAAATTAAAATGATGTTATTTGTGTTTAATTACTAAATTACCATTTGATTTAAAGAAATTAAATTTATTTAAAAACACATTAAAGAAGTATTAATTGTTGTAATTGTTTTAAGTGTTAGATTCAAAATGGATGTAAATCAGCATGTAAAAATTGTTATTTTATTTGTGAAGCATGAGTCAGTGACTTTAGTAAGAAGAGAACTTCAACAACCTAAATGGAAAATATATTCAACCGAAAAAGTATTAGAAGCATCTTCAAAAAGTTTGAAGAAACAGGAAACGTTCTAAATGCCCCAAAATCTGGAAGACCACCAATTGAAGATGAAAAGAAAAATGAGACAACAGAAAATTTTAAGCAAGAACCCCAGTCTTCTATCAGGAAATCGTTGTCAACTCTGAAGGGCTCTTATGGAACTGTTCAAAAAGTATTACGAAACGACTTTAAAATGTTACCCTACAAAATTCAAGCCAAGCAACTTTTGTATGAAGAAGATTGCGCTCTTAGACGTGTTATGTGTGAGACGTTAATTCAATCGATAGATGCAGATGAAAATTTTCTTAGTAACCTGATATTTGCTGATGAGTCAACTTTCCATCTTAACGGCTTTGTAAACAGACATAACTGTCGCATTTGGGGTACTGAAACACCAACCGAAACATATCAGAAGTCACAGGCTAGTGAAAAAGTTAATGTTTGGATGGGGTTGTCTTCAGTTCGTGTTTATGGGCCCTTTTTTATTTAAGGAAACATAACAGCGGCGCTTTACCTGGATATGTTAAAAAGTTGCTTTATGTAATCTTTATCAAGAACATGCAAACGGAAAGGTGTGTTCCAGCAAGATGGAGCACCTGCCCATTATTCACTGATTGTGTGACAATTTCTGGATGAAGCATTTCCACAACGTTGGCTGGGACGATGGGGTCCATATGTATGGCCGGCCAGGTCATCTGATTTGACACCACTCGATTTTCTTGTGTAGGTGTATTTGAAGAAGGAAGTGTATAAGAGAAAACCAGAAACAATTCAGCAACTTAAAGATTTTATTTGTCAAGAAGCGGCAAAAATAGATGGTGAAATGTGCCAAAATTCCATTAATTCTTTTCATGGACGCATTAAACATTGTATTGATGTCGATGGTTATTCTGTTGAATATTATTAAATTTTAATAAATGCTTTTTTGTTACTTAAAACAATTTTTCATAATAATTTGCCAAAAAAAGTTATTGCAGTTTAAAAACCCGATAGTTTCTTTATAATCACCCTGTATATATATATTTATATATATATATATTTATATGTATCCATGGAATTTAGAAACCTGTTTTTGAATGCCTTCTACTCATTCGATCTTCTTCAAATTTTGCACACTTACTCATTTTCGATGACAATAAATGATTATGTAAAAATTTGATCGAAAAAGACTTTAAGATCCCAAAATGGGAAAACGGAAAATTCGGAGTTCCAGAACAATATTAATTGCAAGATATCTACTTATAAATTATAAGTAGTTTATATTAATTTTTATTGAGTATTTTTAATTAAAATTTTAAATTTTGAAAAACTTTGTTGGCAATGTAGAATTCTGTCTGCATAAAGAATGGATATAAAAAATTTAATTTTTTGATTTACTAGTTCAGAAATTTGTTTGATGTGTATTTAATAAAAATGATTAAAAAATTAACACAAAAACCTTATATTTTAATAAACGGCGCACCGTTTATTCGAGGAAATACGGTATATACGCGTGACACTAGGATCAGAAGTGCCTGATGATTAGGGCCTACGATTTACCGCGGCAAGAAATGATAAATTCCGCGCCATGTTGTGTGCTGCCCTGAAAACAATATTAATTGAAAGATATCTATTTATAAATTATAAGTAGTTTATATTGATTTTTATTGTTTTTTTTAAAATAAAAATTTTTACCATCTTAAATTTTTAAATTTTAAAAACTTTGTTGGCAAAGTAAAGTTTTGTCTGCATAAAGAATGGGTATAAAATTTTAATTTTTTGATTTACTAGTTAAAATTTCTTTTACAATCATTACATATTTAGAAAATTTCTACATTTTAATTGGTATATTTTATTTTACATTATTTCACAAATTTTAATAACATTTCTTAATTCCTAACAAAGATATCAAGCGTCTATGAGTCCAGATGCGACAATGAAGCGAATCTGAACACTCATTATTCAAAAATATTTTATTTTAATATTTTCAAATTTTTTCTTTTATAATTATTTTTAAAACACTTTTTATGAATTTAAGTTTGCTGATGATGATTCAGGAAACCATCAAAACATGCCCTTTGATCATAGGTTCAAAAAAGACCCCTTATTATAAATACAAAAACCACATTTGTATCCGCTGGATAAACAAAAATTACATATTAAATATATTTTATACGATTACTTATTTGGACAAACTTGTCTTGTTATTTATTAAACCAAGCGAGAGTTGCTAATGAAGTATGGAAAATATTTAATTATTTTGGGTGTGTCTATAATTTTATTAACAATCTGTAGGAAAGTATTAAAGTTATGTTTTATAGTTTTAGTTTTTTTTTCGATAAAAGGTAAAAGTTGTGTTTATGAAGCAGAAAAGAAGAAGAGAGAAGAGAGATGCGTAAATACTTTCAAGTCATAATATTGATAATAATATTTTCGTTGTAATCAAAGCGTATTTATTCTTTTTATTAATTATTATTATTTTATTTTATTTTATTATATTTCTTTATTATAATTTAATGATTATTCAAGGTTGAATATACAATTTTTCTAATAAGACTTGTTAAAGTTTCTTGTATTCGTTGAAAGAGAGATGTATTTTTTCAAAAGTAAAAGAAATTATATAAGAGTACTCGTCTGTAAACCCATCTATAATTTGATTTTTTTCAAGAAATAATAGTAAAATTGAAAATGAGAGTTAGATTGGAGAGAGGAATTTGAATTAAAATAATAGTTAAAAATAAAATGAATATAAAGAGAGTTACACATCGTTGACCAGGATTTTAATTTACAATTTGAGAATTTTTTGTTATGTTCATTTTGTTATCATATTATATATATATATATATATATCGAATTTTGATTTTCATTTGGAAAGACAATATTGAGAGACATTATTTATTACCCCCCATTTATCCTTTAATAAATGTTCAAAAAGGAAATAGCAAAGCTGTCGCAATGTTAAACAGTTTTATTTAGCACTGCTTTTTAATCGGTAATGGTTGAATTTTAAATCTAAAAATTTTATACATATACTTTTAGAAAATCAGATTTTAGTTTGTATTAAAATTAAAAAAACTTGTATTAAAACTTAAGTTTTAATCGTTTCGTAAATCTAATATAAAATTGTTTTAATAGCTTAAATCTAATAAATCAATTTTAATGTTTAAAACGTTTCTTTATTTTAATAAAAAAGTTATTCTTTTATAAAAATGTTTTGATGTTATTTTCAGTTTTTTTATTTAACTATTATTGTTTAATTTTAATTAATTTAATTTAATTTAATTTATTATTTAATTTTATTAATTATTGTTATAGTCTGATAATATTGAAATTACCGATGGAGGTTTGTAAATTCCACATTAATCAAGATAGGTACCAACGGATGTAATACGCTTAGGTTATTAAATTGGTTTATGTTTAAACCGAGATAAAATTTGCCTATAAAAATGTTCTGTTTCTATAAAATATTTGAAAAAAGCTTTTACAACTCGTATTGATGGCACGAATTACAAATTCACTTTCAACGACTTCTGTTTTTATTCTTCTTCATTATTATTATTCTTTATTCTGAAGATCCACATCCTCAATATAGTACAGGAAATGATCCATATTGCTTGGAGTCTCTTTTCTTACTTATCTTGTCTCCGGATTAAGTTGAACATAAACTTCTAATTTTTTATTAAGCATTCCAAAATTACACATTGAAAAAACATATTAAACATTGTGAAAAAGTAATTATCTTATGGAATATTCTCACTTCTTGTGGGATTGTACGGAAAATATGGTTTACTTATTATTTTTTTACATATTCTTTTAACAAACTTTTTTATAAAATGCATTTTTTTCTTTAAATTATTACATTATATCTGTTGTATCATTTTGTTCTACCTGAACATTCTTTTTCGGACAAGCAAATTTTGAAGATAATAGTAAACGTTATTAAAATAATAATATGATATTAAGATATTTATTATATATTTTTTATACCTTTATTGAGGTATTTAATAAGTGAAAAGAGAAAAATTGAAAAGAAATCACAATCATGAAAGAAATTGGTCTATGCTAAACAAAATATTTGGATTATATATAAACTAAATTGTTCGGATAAAATATTCAGATAAATAATGATTTTTTTTCAATATAAATGAACCCTTGGGCTGTAAGGTAGTATTTAATAACTTAAAAATTTGAAGCCCTCATCTTAACCATTATTAAAGTCAATTGTTTCAAAGTTTTGGAAGGGAAAGCAATATTTATAAAAGAATGGAGCAATTATTTAAATCAAAACTACTTTTAAAAAATAAAAAATACAAAGCAAAGTAGACCTCGGATCGGTACCGTGGCCGGTTCGCGCCAGTTCTCCACCGTGCATTGCCAACTGCGGAGCGATGAGCAGCACGCTCGATCCGCAAACATAATACCGGTTCGCGCCGCCGGTTGGGTAACGGGTGTCAATAGTATTATAACCGCAGGTCGAAGCGTGCCAGTTTTGAGTTAAATTTCTTTGACTTGTTCCAATCAAGCCCCTCATATAGTTATTCTGGTACCCTAACATGTTCTTGAACAATCTGAGATTCGATTCCGTTCAATCTGAGAATTGGTAATTATTGAATGTAAAATTAAGGATTTTGAATTACGATCCAGGGTCTCATATTATTAAAAGGCTCAACATTTTCCGGAAAAAATGACAGGAAGTGTATTTATTCTTCCTTTTATGAGCGTATTCATTCAGCGATAAATGGCTTCAGATGAAGGGAAAACCTACCATCATCTTTCACTATATCATCATAGAATTTCTTTGCATAATTCTTTATTAAAGATATATTTCACAAATTAATACTCTAGTTTTAAGCTAAAAAAATAAACGTGTCAAATATATATTAAAAATATTTTTTACAACATTCTTTTCACTCCGAGAATAAATCACAAATTTGTGTCCCCAATAAAAGTTTCCAGTTCCTTCTTTATTCCAGGACGAATACAACATGAGAAAAATCGCTTATTTTGAATAATTAAATTTCTATTGAAAAGTCACGTTATTGAAAACAAATATTTCATTATGTTTTTATAATTTTGTTAAAATTATTCTTTTTCCCATAGTTACAAAGACGTTATAAAAGGGAACAAAATTTGTGGCCTTTATACAATAAGAATTCGAAAAGTACTTCCTTTTTGTGACATTACTATGCCTTGAAAAATTATATTTTTTTACACATAAAGTTCAAATTTGTAATAAAGTAATTTATGTTGTTTCTGTCCAAGTAGGAGCAACAATACGTACTCGATCTGACACGTTTTGTATCGAAATATATGTCAATATAAACATAAATTTACTGTCCAGAAAGAAATAATATAAACGATATATAATTTAAATTTCAAATAGTGAATTGTTAAGGGTTAGTTTCCTGGACAAAACACTGTAAATCATAGCTGACAAATGACTTAGAACAAGCTTTATGAGAAATCTTACAATTCTCAAAAACATCATCAGAATGCTTGGAGTCATGAAACTTTTGCAACACTTTTTTGGTCTGCTTCAACATTTGAGCCCTACGTTTTATCTGTTTACGTCAATTTTGAGTTCTGCTAAGCACATTATAGGAAGATGAAGCAATGTCTTCCTTTATAATCGATCCATAAGTTGTAGAATATGAAACAAATGGCTCCCCTGCAAAGGTCTAGCTTCCTTTTTTGCTATCTTTGTCACCGAAACCAGGATTATTTTCGTATGTTCGTGAGACACTCTCTCAATAACCTTTCGGTCATAATTGAGGACATTTTGTTTTATTTTCGACTCATTGACTTCCATCTGCAATGATTTTATTCTTTGTTAGGTCAGACGATAGTTTTCAATAATCGTTTTATGAACTGACAAAGGAACGGAGTTCCTTCTATATTCCTCAAATTCAGTTGTCTACCTTGACAACTCATTATTCATCTAGTGACGTTCTCTTTTCTTTTTTTCAACTATTACAGCAGCACTCACTGTTGTTCTTCTTTTTAGTTCATTCCTTTAATAATCTTAGTGCTGAATGATGAGTGGATTAAAATGGAAAAAATAATCACAAAATGTAATAGAGTGAAACAAACAATAATTTTCAAACGTCCAGATCGTCAATAGTCTTGAAATATACTATACGCCCTTGCCGTTACTTATCAACATAACAACAGTCTTATAATCATTTAAAAATCATTTTTAGATTCCTTAAGTGATAGTTTAAAGTCTCGGCAGGCACTATGAGCACCTCCTGTTATCCATCAAGGATTCGACAGCCACCAGATTCTCTTTGAATAACCTTTTTACATTCAATGCCCAATAAAAAACAGTCTCGTTAGGATCTTTGAATTCCTGCCGCTACCTATAAACTGACTGGCAGCCATGAATATATTTCCCACTTCCCTTAACTTCAAAAAAAGAAAAGAAATAAAAATACCTGAATTCACAAATCAATGTATGTGAAAATATTTATTCGATGAAATAAATAATAATAATTATTTGTACAAGTTTGAACTAATTGATACTATTTACTTTTACAAAAAGCCTCATAAAACTCAACACCCTTAACTGGACAATTCTCACGGTTTTCGTAAACAATTCAACCGTTCCCTGATGGAGACTACCCGGAGACAGATGAATCAGATCAGATCAATATCTAAAAATTTCAAGATATCTGACAAGTTAGCCAAATTTTCAAAAAGAAAAGTAATCAAGATATTCAAATAAATTGTCCAAGTACAAAATCAATTAAAAAATAGCTTTTAATTAATTAACATTGAAATTTATATAATTAATATTTTTATTCATTTTCATTTTAGATCTCGAGTAAGTCTTCAATCACTCCAGCTCCCGCATCATAACTGGGCATGTGTGAGAGCAAGAGATAAAAAGAATCTAAGGATTCAAACAGATATACATCTTCTTGATTCCTAAGTTCATCAAATTCTTTATAGCAAGAAGGGAATGTATAGATTATTCTTTGAATACGCGGTTGAAGCATTTTCGAATATTCATTTTCTTGTTAAACAGTCTCTTTCGGTGTTTCGGTTTCAGTATTTATAAGTATTGCGTTCGTGATTAAGATCAAGATTCAAGACATTTTGAATTGTCTTTAGGACAAATCTCAGCAAAGCTTTTGTAATTTGACAAAGCTAAATTGATAAGATTTTGTTAATGTCTAGTTAAAAAACAATTATTCGAACAAATTGTCATTTTAAATTATTTTCAAAATTCTACTGTTATAATTTCGTTAATAATTTTATCTAAAATTAATTTAATTTTACAATGATTTTATTTAAGGAAAAACATTTATTTAATCAATTTAAAATTCACTTAAAAATTGTTTAATGTATAAAAAATTTTAATATTCAAATTTTAAAAGTTTTAAAATATCTTATGTTGTAATTTAAAATGCAAACTATCAAACCAATTTCAACATACTAAATTTAAAATATTCATCACGAAAACATTTAAAATAAATCTTTTTATAATTAACATTTTCAAATTGTCTATTTTACAAAGCCAAACACAAAATAAGAATTTTGAATTTAAATTTAAAGATAAAAATTCAATTTAAAAAATCTCATAACTAAACAATGATTTGCCCATTTGAAAAGTTTCTCAAATTTCTCTTAAAAATCTCATTTGAAAATGATAAAATTTCATAATAAAAATCAAATATCTCAATTTAAAATGAAAAAAAGATTAAAAAATTTTTTTTAATTATTATATATTGATTAAATTTAAATAAACTGCACTCATAAAAACCTAAGATTTTAAAAAACGCTATTATTAAGTTGTTAAGCTAGATTATCTATATTATAAAAGCCCAAGTCACTCACTGCCTGCTTCACTAACGCTCATATTATCTACTTACAATTGTAAGTAGATAATTATATTAATAATAATTCATATGGAAAATTCTGCTAA